>WYDI02023242.1:42473-109826 GCA_009867235.2 Psittacus erithacus
GGCGTGTGCCCAGCAGTAGCATGGCCCATGCAGAAGGCAGGACCAAGATTAGCTACCAGCGATGGATCAACACCCCGGCAGTCATCACATGCACCGGGCCGGCTGGCGGGCAGATCAGGTGACAGTGCCAAGCTGATTGGGAGCATTTTTAGTTCTTTGAGCTGCTTTAAGCAAAGCAAATAATGAGATGGGATGGGGACAAGGGTGAGAAAAAACACACCCTCAGGCTCCCCTCTGCTGTCAAATTCCAGACTGGAGAGTTTGGCTGTAAGTGTTGGGGGGAAAGGGAAAAAAAAAAAGTGATACAAGCTGCACTCACTGCCTTGGAATCTCTTTCCTGCAGCATTCAGCTGCTCAGGTGCAGCTCTCAGGCAGGGATCACCTAAGGGCAGCAGGCACAGACAGACAAGTACCCCTGCAGGATCCCAGCAAGGTGTTAACACCTCCAAGCACTGTGTGCCAAATTGTGCGTGTGCTGGAACAGCAGGCCTGGCACCATGGGACTGAAGCTCCCCAGGCTTGTCACAGCAGTTTCCAATCAACACTTCTACCTGCCCCTCCTGCCTGTTGTGCATGCCTCCCTTCCTGTCCAAGGGGAGGTAAGGAGAGGCAAGTATTCCCCCCCAGGGCAGGAATGGAGGTAGACGGGTTCAGGACAGCACATGGCAACACTGTGCTGTGTCCCCAAGGGTTAAAATCCCAAGTATGAAGAAGACTGACCGCAATTCCCATTTCTTTCCTAGTGAATCAGCAGACAGAAGGCTGCTGAGAGCAGAGTGCTAGCCCAGAGGCAGCAGCCTTCCCTGCTTACACTGTCTGAATAGGTGCGGGCCTAACAGTCATTACATTTCCAGCCCTGTCCCTGTCTTCTAAAGCTAATCAACAGGTTAGTAGGTCAGCACACAGACTGAAAATTTACAGGAGATTAACCCACTAATAGCTAATCAAGGGCCCCAAGTTCATTTTGGCATAAGAATGGTTTTCTCTCAGCTTTAACAAGTGACAAAAATAAACGTTATTCATCCAAGCAGATCTTGGGGGGGAAAAAAACATAATAGCAGGGAGAGCAAGAAGCGATTTGGCAAATCACTGCTGGATCTCTGGTTGCTGCTGCCAAAACCCACTTCCAGGCTGGGTCAGGTCAGGAAGCAGGGGAGGGCAAGGAGATGCAGGACACCACAGACAGGGAAAGTTCAAAGCAAGCCTGTCAGCTCACGTTGAAAGGAGAGGGAAGAGCCACAGGTTCCTCCACCAGCTTTCACATGACATCCAGCCCAAGAAATGGCTGGGAGAGCAGATCACATCAGCCCTTCAGCATGTTACTCCACAGCAGCTGCTCCATGAACAAGGACAGCGATATCTATCCTCCGTGCCTGGACTAAGACACAACCATCCACAGCTGTCCCTGTCCCACTGGCCAGCATTTGCTTGTGCAGCCACCTTTGTGATCACAGGAGTTAAGGGCAGGTTTTGCTACTGGCACGGAAGGGCTAATGCGCTTATTCAGCACCACAGTACGGTGCCGTCTGGCTGGAGGAGAGAGGAAGGAAGGAATCTGCCCTCAACCTGCTGGAAGGGATTCAAGACTGACTTCACTTCCAGCACTGGTGGTTTGGGCAAGCGACGAAGGAGTGAGCCCGGCTGCAGCCACGAGGGGGAGATGCTGCTTTTGGTTCTCCTCTGCTTCCTGAGAGTCGGCTGTGCAGGGCAGGACACAGCTGTGCGATAGGGGCAGGGGAAACAAAGAAAAGTTACCATCACCCTCTTCCTCCTCATCCTCTTCCTCACCACCTTCCTCTTCCTCTTCATCTACTTCGTTGTCAGCCTCCTGCTCTCCATTTTCCTCGTTCTCCTTGGCAAGACAAAACATCACTTAAAAAAATGCACTGGGGAAGGGAGATGGGGGAAGAGATGCTCAGCACAAGTGCGCATCCCCACCTTTCCTGTCTAAAGCAAAGCATCAGCCCATCAGAGCCCCAGGCATGCATCCCACTTCCTGCCTGCCTGCCTCCACATGAGGCAGACAGCCCAGGCACGAAGAATCAAGTATAGAGTAACTTGGGGCTGCAGCTTTGAGGCCAAGCAAAGGCCCTTGTGACACACTAAAATGCAGCAGAGTGAATTTCCCCGGCATGTTAAAAAAAGGAAACCAATCGGTTACTTAGACACAATATGTTTCCCCACTCAACTAATTGTAACACTGTAAATCTCAGGTTTGGGTTGGCTTTTTTTCCTCTCCTTTTCCAGGGCCTAGGAAGGAGGTGGCACTGGACATGGCCTCACACAGCTGTTGGGGACCGGGATCCAAGCCCAGTCCTTCCTTTTTGCACACAGGAACTGCCCACAGGAAGCTCAGGAGTTTTTGTTGACCCTGAGGCACCAAATGCTCAAGGGCTCTGCACAGTGCTGCCATTTGGAAGGGTCCCCTCTCAGCAAGGCTGGAGACAATCTCACAGCAAAAAAAGTGAGAAGAGAGAGGAAAATAAAAAGTATTGGTGCAAGGGCTGCCTCTCCCTGCAGACTGCAGCCATACTCACAGCATTGCCGTTGGCTGGTGCATCTCTGCCATTTTCTGTTTCTTCAACAACTTCCTTCTTCTCTTTTAGATCCTGGAAGAAGCAGAAAAAGCACACAGGTCACTTTGATTCTAGCTGCCTGGGTCAAAAAGGCTGCAGACCAGGTGTGAAAAACAGTCTTAAGACAGCAGGAGCTAGTTTCATTTCACACCCATTTGTTCTGCAATTTGGTCACTGCATTCTGACTCTTCCTTGGGAATGGGAGAGCATGGTGATGAATCTCAATCCAAGTCAGCCTTGCCACAAAGCAGCTATCTAAAAAAGAGACAGCTCTGTTTCACCTCTGAGCTCCCAAACACACAGCGCTGGCCACCTGCATATGCTCAACAGCAGCAGAGCTGGCTGACTGCCCATCTTAACACAGTCCACGCAAGCTCTTGCCATGCCTCAGAGAGCCAGCAGCCCCCTCTAACACACAGGCTCAGATGTCCCACGGCTGTGGATGTCCACGGCTGCTTAGTACCTTCACAGTGGGAACAAATCCCAGGGACTCATTTTCTGAGACTGCAGTCTCTGCCTTGCCTGGGGAAATTCAGACGGCAAATATTACACACCTGGTCTTCCTTGCGGCGGCAGAAAGGAGACTCCAGGATCCAGCTCGCAGCTGTAAGTGTAACAGGATGGGGTGGGGGAAAAAGTCTATTTTTACACTGAACCACGAGCCGTGCCTGGCTGGTTTGGTTCAAATCACCGCGAGCAAAGCGAGAGGAGAGCTTGTGTGTTTTTGCTATTGATCACTGTCAAAATGTCATGCCAAGTCACACAGCAAACAGGTTGAGAGGATCCAACTTTATGTTCCTGCATAAAGAACACTTGGATTTAACACTGGCATCTCTGCTCACATCCTCCTCCCCTTCTGTTCCTCCATCAGCTGGAGCGAGATCCTTCAGCACAAGGAGCATTCCCTTGGCCAAGGAGAGCAGAGAGGCCCTTCCCCAAGCCTAGCCATACAGCCGGCTTCTGCAGCAACCATAGCATTTAACACACCTCACTGCCCTGCTGCAACACGAGCAGCTTTGCTCCCTCCCGCCTGCCCTTCCCAGCTGCCTTGCAGTATTGCAGGCACTTTCACTGCTACTAAGCCACTGTTACTTCCTTGTGGAAACACCATGGGTAACAGCACAGCCCTGGCCCTGCTGGCATGACCCTCAGTCTGTTTTGGGAGGGTTTCTACTCAACAGGCTGCTTAGGTGGGACAGGCAGGAGTTATTTAAGCCACTTGGACCCAGAGGGACACACAGAATGTTGCCGGTGGCACTCAGGCTGTCAGCACACTGAGGACGCCCTAAGCTCTAGTTTGACTCCACCTGTTGATTGAGCCTGACCTAATCATACCAGCACCACAGGAATCTGGAGTAGAACAAAATACCCAAGCTCCCGCCTCACATTCAAAACCCAGTCCACTTCCTCCACAATTCCACCCTAGTCTTACACCATCGGTGGCTCCCCTATTTCCTGAAGACTGATGACAACCCTGTAACTTCTCGCGCACTGTTGCACTGCTGCATTCTGCAGCCATGGCCTCACATCAGTTACACAGGCATAAGTGCAACAAAGCATTTTCCAAGTTAAACACAGCACAAAGTAAGCAGTCAGTTTCCACATCTCACTATGCCCGGTGGTTCTGTTCACAAAACACAAGCAATTCTCTCAGCAAAGGAACAGCTCATTCTGGGGGATACCAGCTGAACAAGTCTCCAGCACTGACCTTTCTCACACCACTGAAGACACTCTCACAGCTTAACGACTATTAGGATGCCAGGTCATGAAGTTTATGCTAGCAACAGGGCTGCTGAGAGGGCCACAGCTTTTCTCTCTCCTCTGGTCCAGCCCAACACAAACAGGCAGATGTGCACAACAGCCTCCAAACAGAAGGCTGTGCTGCTGCAGCTCCAGAGTTTTGACAGAGCCTCTAATTATAGGTGTGGTGAAGCTGTTTGTCCACAATTCTAGTTTAGACATGCACCAACCACCCGGGCAGCCCTACCTTCGCCCCTGCTCTGCTCCCGGGGCGTGAGGGCCAGCAGCCCCTCGTGCAGCCGCGGCAGAAGGCGGGATCGCGGCAGGAGGGCCCGGGTGTGCCGCTACCCCAGCAAGAAGCCGCAGCCATCCCCCTGGCACACACACGTCCACCCGGGACAGCGCAGCAGCCGCTGCCGCTCGCGCCTCCCGCCGGCAGGGGGCGCCCCCGCGCTGCCACGCGCCCGGCCGCCGTTCAAACCGCGCGCCACTCTGCGCGCCCCTCTCATTGGCCGCCCGCCAGGGCGCCGGCCTGGCGCCCGCGGCATGACGGGAAGTGTAGTCCCGGCGGGGGCGGAGGACTCCCGCTCCCAGGGGGCGGCGCGGGCAGGGCCGCACGTGGTGGGCGCCCGGCGGCGGACGGGGGCGGCGCTCGGCGCGGAGCTACCGCCCGATCGGGGCGGGACCCCCCTCCCCGCCTCCCGGGAGGGCTCTGCACGGCAAGGAGGGACGAAGGCGAACGGCCCCGAAGGTGCCTCTGCGCTTCCCCACAGACATCGGTATTGGTATGGCGAAGGGGGGTCACCTTGCCGCGGGGTGCTCCTCCGCCCGCCTAGCAGCGTGGATACTCGTACCCCTCCTGTGAGGGCGAGCCAGGGACGAGGCCCCCCTTCCTCCACGCTGTAAAGGGCAGGGGAAGGTTAACGGCAAACTTGGCCCACTTCCCCCGGGGAGGGATGGGGATCGACCCGCCTCACTGCTTCCCGGCTCCCGGGGAGCCGAAGGCAGCGAGGACCGAGCCGCGGTCCCGGAGCGGAGGCGGGGGAAGTGTACGGCTGCGGGAGCGGGAAACAGAAGTGAAATCGAAATCTATAAGAAGCGGTGTTTTGTTGGCGTTTTTCGCAAATCCTCTACTGTGAGGGTTTTTTTCCGCCAACCCCACTTCCTCGGTAGCGGCACGGCCCGGTGCCGGACGGGGAGCAGGGCCAGGAGGCCCCCGGGCAAAACCACCCTATCTCCCGCCGTCTTCCCACGCACACGCACAGGCCGAGTCAGGTCCCCCCGCAACTTTCTCGGCCGCGGCCCCGGGGCTCGACGGAGCGCATCACCGCCTGGGGCCCGGCGGGAACGCAGCCCGTCTGGGAGACCGGCGCCCCCGGAGGACGCTCCGCGGCGGCTCACAGACAAAGGCGGGCGCCGGGAGCCGCAGCGGGGACTCCGGGGAGAGCCTCTCCCGACCGCCACCACCGCTCCCCTAACCGCTCACCATCACCCCCAGCACTGACTCGCAAAGTTATCCCTCTGCGAAGAGCTCAGCCTGCGGCCGGAGCCCCCAGCGCCGTGGGGGCTGCGCCTGCCGGGGCAGCTCCGAAAATAGCAACTGTCCACCACCCCCCAACCCCCGCCCCTCCGGCAGCACTGGTGCAGCCCCCTGCTTTCCCCCCGCCTCCGGGGGGGACTCCAAAATAGCAAACACACACACACCCCAACCGGGGCAGCTCCGACACAGCTACTGCCTTCCCCCCCTCTTCCGGGGGGGCAATTCCAAAATAGCGACTGCCCCCCGTCCCTCTGGGGGCAACAGCGGCCCAGCGATTAACCTCCCCGCATCAATCGGGTGCAACTCAAAAATAGCAACCGCCTCCCCCCCCCCATTTTCGGCAACAACTCCACAGCAGTCAGTGCCCCCCTCCTCCCCCTAATCCCTCCGGCGCACTCCCCGCACACCCGCTCACGGATCGGGGCCGAGAGGGACCCAAGTTTGACGGGGCTGTCAAGCTCCCGCAGTGGATTGAATGAGACGAGCGCCGCCGCCATCCCCCGCCGCACACGGGTGCCGATCCGCAGCCGTGTCCCCCCACCCACCCTCACACACACGCACTCCCGAAGCTCTATCGCGGCGGGACGGCCCAGCGGCCGCCTTCGGGAGGGTGGGAGGGAGCGGGCCGCGGAGCCGGGCGCGTCTGGCGGCACCGGCGACGGCAGCGAGCACGTTTCCCGCACGCTGTAGACAAAGAAACGGCGCAAGAGGCTCTGCGCGGCGGCCCCGCGCGGAGCGCGCCGCGAACTTCCACCGAGGGCGGGGGACGAGAGAAAGAGGGAAGAAGCGGTGGGGAGAAAGCGAGGCATAAAAAACAATTTAAAAAAAGGAAAATATTTAAATGTGTGAAAGAAAAAAAAAAAAAACAACGAAAAACGTTTGGGGAAGAAAAACCCTCGCAGCCGGTAACGCGGCGCGGGGCGGCGGCGCCGCGCATGGGGGCGGCTCACCTTAGCGGAGATCTCGGCGCTGGTGTCCACGGCCGCGTCGGACATGGCGGGGGCGCGCGGGGCTGTGGCGGGGCTGTGGCGGCGCGGGCGGCGGCGCGAGCAGAACAATGCCAAGATGGCTTTGCGCGAGTCAGTGGGGACTCACGCGGCTCCACGGGCCCTCTTATAGACGGGGGGGGCGGCGCGCGCGCTGCCCCGCGCCGCGCCCATTGGCCGCGCGCACCGCGGCCGCCGGCTCCCATTGGCCGCGGCTCAAACAATGGGCAAGGCCGCTTAAAGCGGCAGGAGCCGGCGCCCGACGACACTGCAGCGATGAGTTCGGGTCCGGTCTCAGCGTTACGCTGAAGAGCAGGTCGGTGGGCGGGAGAGCCACACCCCCTCCATCCCCGCCCCTCCGCGCTGCCACACCGCCTCCGCCACGCCCCGCCGTGTGAGGCTGCGGGCGGGCAGTAGGGAATTCATCCCCCCTCCCCAGCGAGTGTGTCCTTGTCCCCCGCCGCAGCCAGTCCGCATGCCTACGGCGGGGTGGGAGGCGTGCGCTCTCGCCCGCCCGCGGAGGGGAGGAAAATAATAAGAGTTAATAATAATAGCAATGCGGGAGAACCGGTGCTGCCCCTCACCTCCTCCCTGCACCCCGCGGTGCCGAAGCGGGCGGTTGGTACCGAAGAACCGTCGAGAGGTAGCCGCCGAGGGGGTTACGTGTGTGTGTGTGTGTGTCCGTATCCAAACCGGCGCCGTGTTTGCAGCGCCGCGGAAAGATTCACCACAACAGCCGCCCGCTGGAGAACGGGGGGAGGCGGCGGCCAGCCGGGCCCGGCGGGGGTGCCGGCCGCGGCCGCTCGGAAACGCGGGATTCCCACCTGTATGTTTATTTTACAGTTAATAAAACCGCACTCGGGCCACCCCACCGCCCCTTTCCACCACCGCCATCACACAGCTTTCGCGCCCGGAGTTTCCCCTCACTCCCCCCCTCCGCAGCCTCTTGTTACACCAACACACATTCACTCTCCTTACCCCCGCGGGCACCGGGGCCACCCCACACCCCCCCAATCCGTGGGTTAACGGGGCACCGGCGCCGCGAGCAAGGGGCCTCTGACACACTCAAGATGGCGCCGAGAGCCCTTCATGGGATAACCACGCGGTTTTCCCCACCTCGGGAGCCGCCTCGCTGCCCGTAAGAACCCCGCGGGCGAGGCGGTGCCGCGCGTAAGCGCCCCCCATGAGGAAGGTACAGAGGAAAGGGCAAAAGAGTGAAAAAAAGCACCTCTAGACGGAGCAGCACCTCTGCCACACTCAAGATGGCCGCCGGGACGGGGCAATAGTCGTCAGAGCCTGCTCTCGGAGGGCGGGATATAGGGATCGAGCGATGTGGATTGACCGACAGCACAGAGCGAACTCTGCGTTGACGCTTTGCGGCTTCTTACTGGCTGGAGCTCCTATCTGTCTAAAGCGAAGTGGTTTTGAAAACCCGGAGCGGGGCGGAGCGCTGGAGTGGAGCAGGAATCACCTGGTCCGGGTATTTGGGTACCCCACAGGGGCGCGACCGCCGCTGCCGGAGTGTGTGTTTCTCCTCGTTGCCGGAAGCCGGGTAACCCCCGCGTTGCCTCCCACAGTTTCATGAGAGCTGCGGAGAATCCATGGCAGCCCCGTACCGCCTGGCACCAGGCGTCGCAGCACGAGGCATCATGGCGCCTGTCTCTCTCATTGCAGTCTCTCATGCGTTCGGCTGCTGGGCACCGGCGGAACAGGGCCGCGTTTCCAGGACAAAATATCCCTTCCACAAAGCACAGTAGCACTGAAAACAGGCCGGTCTGTGCCTGGTGGCATCATGGAGCATTTTTCTCCTCAGCGTCCTGCCCCTCGTGGAAGCAGCCGTGAGGTGCCAATGGGGGAGTATCGGGGCCTCTGAGAGGAAGCAGGAGCGGGACCCGTGAGCAGAGTCCTGACACGGGAAACCCGCTTTGCGTCAGAGGCACTTTCCGCAAAACGGTGCCCCGATCGCGGCATTCGGGCGCTGCCTTTGAACTGGTTTTAGTCAGGAGGAGACTTTGGGGGACAGCAGTTTCTCACGTTTGGATGTCTCGCTCTGACCTAGTGGCGGAGCTGGGCGGGACTGGGGCGAGAGCCTCTCCACGCGCCACGGGGAAAGACAGCAGAGGAAAGCGGGATTGCTGGTCGCTGCTGGCTGCGCCTCTCACTCGGCGGCAGCTGCTCTCTACTCTCGGAGACGGCACCCGACAGCGGCTGTGGGTTCGGGGAGGCTGGAAATGCGGCTGGAGGCAGGAGCGCCCTCTGCCACGGTCGAGGCTGGGGCTGGCGGACAGCGAGTCTCTGCTTCCGAAAGAGGAAAGGAAAAAAACACCCAAGCCTGGCTCTAAAATAAAGCACAGCACTGCTGCTGCAACTTGGCTTTAGTGCGTGCCTTTTGAAACTAGGGATATTCCTTTGGGCTTGGGGTTCCCACGTTTCATGAGCAGTTAAAAAAAGAAATGTGGGATATTTGGGAAGAAAATTAGGAAGTCTCAAGAGATGATCACAGCAGGATCCCACTAACGACGCGGGTGGGGGGGAGGAGCGAGCCCAGAGTGGAAGCAAAACTGCCTTAAACCACTCAACTTCGGAAATCCTTGTATAGCCTTTGCTGCTGTCCCTCTGTGTGGCGGGATAACCCACTTGCTGCATGCTCCTGCGCGTAAGACAGAGAGAAACAGCCTCAGCCCCGCGTTTTATGCCTCAGCAGTCCAAAAAGAAACAGCAACAAAAAAAAACCTGTTGCTTGTAAAAGGCAGCTGCTGCTCTGCCTCTTCTCCACCCCTCTCGGCGGCTGGGGCTGGGGAGCGGCTCCGCAGGGAGCAGCGAGAGGAAGAGAAGGAGGGCTGAAGGAGACTTTCCTCAAGTGCCTGAGCATCGGGGACAGAAGTTTCCAGGGCTGAGCTCTGCCTGGGACCTCGCTCCGTCCGCGGCAGCGATCACTTTGGCAAAGTAGGTGCCAGAGGAGGCGGTAGGAGTTTTCCCTCCTCATCGGCTGTTTCCCTGGCTCAGCAAGTAGCAGCCTCTCTAATCCCCGGTGCAGATCCTGCTGCTCGGGCGATTATTTCATCGTGGCAAGCTGCTCCTCGGAGGAAATTCTCATTACACTCTTCGGAGAGGCAGGGGAGGGACGACTGTCACTCAGCTGCTCTGGAAAAAACAGAGGAATGAGCCTGCAGCATCCCTGGGCTCCACCACACGAGATGTGGTGTTTCTAGGTCAGGCTGGTGATGCAGGACGTGAAGCTGGCAGAGATACATCCTAGCTGTGTCACCTTCTGTTCCTCGATGGGCAAGGGTTGCACACGGGGGCCATGGCTTTGTGAACGTTTGCTCTTGTGGGGCCTGAAGGAGCATTGCCAGGAGGGCTGGAGGGCAATGGGGGAGGGTGGGGGGCGTGGGAAGGGGCTTTATGGGTACTTACAGGAGTGGAGGTGTGTAGAGCAGTGGGGCTGGCTCACGGGCGCAGGAAGCGTATTTGTGAAACCACGAGGCCAAGGCTGACACTTCACTACAGAAGATTGTGCTTGGACAGCGCCAGCCACCACAGCCCAGAGAAGGGCTAATGAGGCTGCCCTCCTCACATCCCGGGCTGCCGCTGCTCCATGCATCCCTGTGAACCACGTAAACAGGAGGGAGCTGGTCCCTGTGGCACACTTTAATTAAGTGATGGAAACATCGACTTCGCCTTTCCTCGGATGATTGCAAAAGGCCCTGGCGGGCGCCACACTACAACTCACAGCCATCCCTGCTCAGACACGCGCTCTGCCCCCTGTGTTACAAAACGGGACTGACTCACCGGCCTTTCCCAGCCCATTGCTCACCGAGCCTGGAGACGTTCGCAGGGATCCCTCAGAGGAATGTAGGAGTCTGGCTGCCCTGCACCCTGCTGGCGGCACCCAGGTTGGGACGCTGTGTCCCGCCAGCAGTCCCCTTGGGCCTCTGTGTGGAGCCCGGGGTGAGGACAGCTTTCTAGGCGGTTATCCCCTGAGCCTGGGTGACATGGGAAAGTGAGTGTGACATTTCCAGCTCCCCTGACCCTCAGCAGGCAGTAACACCATGGTTCCTTGATGTCTAAGGTCTTTGCTGCCTTTTCCACTGCTCTGTGAAGGCACTGCCTCAGCTAGTAGGGAGGTGGTGACAAGGGAGCTGCTTCTTCTGGCTCCCTCAGCTGGGTGCTGGCAGGAGCCAGGGCCAGATTGAGGGCAGCAGTACACTCCGGTACTGCTACTAATTCTCCTCCTGCCTATGGGCAGGCGAGGACACAATGGGGAGTCAAGGGAAGCCTCCAGTTTGGAATGATGGCTTTTCCAGGGTGCCCACAACAGCAGGAGAATACCCAGCATCACCTCCCTCGCTGCCAGGGACTAGCGCCAGTGATGCCATGGCCCAGGAGCTAACCCTGTCCTTCCCTGCCTGCATGCCAGGATGACCGCAGCTCAGCCCTGGCAGGCTGCCAGGGGCCCACAGCCTGGTTTGAAGGCAGCAAAGCTGATTATTGCCTTTCTCTAAAGTGAAGGGTGGGGAGGGCATGAGGGCAACCTGCCCCAGAGGCAAGGAGAAGAGACCTGGGCCCCAGGATGTGGGCTTGGGGAAGCTGAAAGAAAAATTGTTTCCATCTTAATGAGTTTTCTGGTTTGGGTTGTTTGGGGTTTTTTTTCCCTGGTTTGAAGGCTGGTTGTGACTATGAGCCCGAGTGAACAATGCCATGGATCAGACTCAGGGCAAGGGCCTGTCACACACAGATTACACCCAGACCCTGCCCCAGGTCTGGACCTTGGGCCAGAAACATGTTTCGCTCCTTGGGGCTCCCGTCCCATTGCTCAAGTGGTGTGTGGAAGTGAGAGCAAGAAGGTGGGAGGGAGGAGGCAAGGCCAGGTTCTCTTCCCTCCCTGCCTCTCCCAGTGCTTTGCAAATACGACGTCTTTACTGTGTCCTCAGGAGGACAGAAAACACCCCTTGCACGTGCTTGAGGCTGGATGCATGTTGGGGCAGGGATTGCTGCATGGTTTAGCCAGCCAAGGCACATGACTCCGATTGTGCCCTGCTCTCCATCTCTCTTCCTTTTGCTGTCCCCAGTAGAACACCTCCCAGAGCCACTCCATGGGAGTCTCCACCCAACAAGGGCCACCCTCGTGCTCCAAGCTGACTATGGGAGACTGATGGCCATCATCCTGCAGGGGCATCTGTGAGGAGAGCCACTGCTCCTTCATCCTCATCCTTCCTTGCCACATTGGCGCACCTGGGAGAAGACAGACACAACGTGCATACACACACTCACAAAACCAACCCCAAATCTGGATCAGTATCAGAGAGAATTAATTACTGGCTCATGCATATTCAGATGAGAAACTGAGCTGAACCTGGCGGCAGTTTGGTGCCTGGGGCAGCCCTGGAAAAGAGAATTCCTCTGGAGAGATATAAATCACTGCTCCTCTCTATTGCTTCCTCCATGGAGTGCTACCTCCTGGGGAAGACTGAACCTTGATTTGCTTTTTTTCCTCTCTCTTCGTTTTCAATCTGTACGGGGCCCCTGTAATTACAATGGGCTGCTTTAGGGCTTGAGTTATTTATTGGGTAACAGCGACACACCCACCCGGCCCCAGCCGCCTGCCCGCCTGTCGTAGCTTGTCCTGCCTACCCAGCAGCGCCCACCATGCCGTGCTGTGCTGCTATAGCCTAAGACAGCAGAGGTAGCAGCAGCAAACATGGACCACCGGCCTTAAGTGATCCACTAAAGATGTCCCTAGTGGTGTAGCCCCTGCGAGCAGGAATGAGAGGCGCCTTCTTGTTTTGTTGCAAAACACCGTCTCACACACACGTTTGTATGCTGGTACGGCAGGTGGTGGAAGCCTCCAAAGCTCACACCAATTGTGAAATCTTTAGCCCTATTTTACAGTTGGGGAAAGCAAGGCACAGAGTGGGGAGGCGATTTGCCTGCGATTACCTCAGGAGGTCGAAGAAGAACTCAGTCCTCCAGCTGATGTGCGGCTGGGTAAAAAGATGCTGGCTGAAGCACTCAGCTCAGTGCTTCTGCTGGAGGGATCTGTCTCCCTGCTTCTGGTCTCCCAGCAGGGATCCTCTGCCCAGCCTTGGCTCCACGGGTCTCTGCTCAACCCTACTCTTCCCCCACCTGGCTGGTGTGTTCCGAGGAGACGAGCACAGGGGCTGGAGACCACATGGCTGGAGGGAATTAAATAATTGATGGGCCAGAAGTCTCGAGCAGCTACCAGATCTCCAGAGGCCGCATTCAAGAGCAAAGCAGAGCCCTGGATATGCCCCTTCTCTCTGATACACTGGCAACGTGTCTCACTCCTTCCTGGAGCTCCTGGGGTGCCGGGGATGGGAGTGCTCCTCCACTCGTTTGCCCTCCCAGCTGCGCCCCCCCTGCGCTGCTGGAGCACTGGAGGGACTGGCCGCCTTCCAGCCAGGCAGGGAGGAGCCAAGGGGAAGGAGGCTGCGGCTTCCAGGCTAAAACCCTCCTGCATGGGATGGTTCCCACAGAGCAGCAGCCTCGGAAAAAGCAAGCTGAGCGGTGAGAGGGAAAAAAGCCTGCAGAATCAGGGTGGGTGCCCAGCTCTTCCCTGTACAAGAGCATGGGGCCACCAGAAAGCAGCAAGCACCACACCAGCGAAAGGGATAGCTTTTCTGCCATAGCCAAGCTGTGGCCTCCTTGCTGTGGAAGGATGGAGAATGGCTTAAAAAATTACAGGCAAAAAGCAACTGGATAAATTCAGCATAGAAACTGGAAAGAGTTAAATCCAATGACTCCCCATTCCAGAGGTCTCTCAGCTCCAAAGCCTCGGCAGCTAGGAGTGGGTTGCAGCCTGACAGCCCTCTTTCTGCTCCCTGCTCTGAGCATCACAGCAGTGGTGCCGGTCACTCACTGTTGGCACAGCCACACCGGGCATTCGTGGGTCACAAGGTGACCACATCCTGTGTAATGGATGTGGCTGCATGGATCCCAGGAATCAGCCCTGCAGGGTCTCAGTGGTGGGAGGAAAAGGTTTTCTCGCCCGAAGTGCTGATCCAGCGCTGCCATGGGATTTGTCAGGCTGCAGCATGAAGCATCTCCCTGCCTAAACATATTTGTCAATATTTAATCCACCAATAAAAGCAGTGTGTGATCAAATTGAATATTCAATTTGATATATGCTAACCAGGAGCTGGTTTGGCATTTCACCAAATGGGAAATGTTTGCTGCCTTTTCTTTCTAGCACATTTTTTCACAAAAAGTTATTTATTTATTACTTATAACTTTTTTTTTCTTTTTTTTTTTTTTTTTTAGCTGATAATGTTATTATCTGAAAATGACAATTTTCATTTACCGGCTCAGGAGTTTAATGAACAAGCTATTTCAATAACCATTTGGGCAAGTATTTTACAAAAAAGAGATCAGAATCCATTTCAGATCCTCAGAAACAGCCCCCCCTCCACCAACTTCAGTAATCTGCAGAAGTGCGGTTTCTTCTGGTTTTTTCCCCAGCATACTGCCTGAAACAGTTGAAAGTGTTTGAAGCTGGCAAGAAATGCATTTCTAGCTACTGATGTCATGAAAATATAAATTGGCAGATTTTTCATGCTGGGTCAATGTGTAGCGATAAGCACAATGCCATACCTTTAAGGAGCGGTTTTTGTTGGTAAACAGATGGAAGCAGCCTATAATGTCCGTAGTCAATAATGCATAGCCAATGTGCATTGGCAGGATTGCTGTCAGAGCAATAAATTGTGCATCTTCCTGGCGGAGCCTGGATCATCCTGTGTGCAGACACTGTTGAGCCTGTTGTGGACAAAACACACACCGTGGAGAATCACAATGAATAATTTAGAGAGCACCCTTGTTCATCTCTCTTAAACTGCCCATTGAGTCATTTTTGCTGCTCCCATTTCAAGTGGCCGGAGGAATCCTTCCTATTTTCCACGCCAAATATAGCATTTTTTCCAGAAATGCTGAAACACACAAGCCAGGAAGTTTCCCTTCTCTGTGTGAGTCACTGGAAGTTCAGGCTGCAGTTTCACGATTGCTGCAAGCTGATCAAAATCTGTGCTGCTGTCAAAAGGAGACATCCAGCCCTGCCTGGTGAGCGGCCTCGCTCCCTCCTTGTACAATAAGAGTTGGTTTAGGGAATGGATCAGGCTGAAAACAAATCCTGCCAGGGTTTTTCCTTATAGAGGGAGGTTGGTTTTTAAGCAGATCATTTGCCCAACTCGTCTCATGGCTGTGAAGACTTAAGGGGAGGCTTGTCTGATCTCAGAGGTGTGTTACAAGGATGCTCCTTACATCAGAGTGACTGAAGGCAGAGGCAAAGCGATATGAGGGAAAGTGCCCATGGGGCAACAGATGGGTGTGTGTCCCCTGTGGCACACAGCTCAGCTGCAGAGGTGGCATGAGCTGTGTTCACACCCCTAACCCCAGGATGGGAACACAGGGAAGATCCCTGCCTGGGAGGGATTTTCTTGGGTGCTGTTTCTCAGATCCAGGACAAGGATGTGCCATTGGGACCAATCTGTATCATGGGACCTGCCTCTCTGGGGCAGAATGCTCACACATCCTACTTCAGTGGAGACACCTGAAGTAATGTGGTGTCCACACCTGCTTCAGGGTCTGTGAAGTAGGTGTGGATCATCCCCGTGGATCTGCAGGGTTTTGTAGAGGAGAGATATTTCAGCCTCCTCTCTTAGGGGCAGATGTCTCTCTTTCTGCTTCTTTCCCTTCCACCTTCCCACATCCCCCAGCATTTTTTCTAGCTACTTTACACATTGGTCTCCAAAGAAAGGCAGCCTTCATCCCAGTTTTGCTGCCCATTCCCTTCTAATTGTTGCAAACTTATGGGATCAGTTTAAACTAATTTGATGGGAAGCTAAAGAGGAGATCCCAGTTCTTGCACGTGAACTGGAAACAAGTGGCAAAGCAGAGGGGGGATACTCACTGCCAGGCCTGGGGTTCTGGGTGCAATCCACTCCATGGGCTTCCACATGGATAAACCAGCCTGGTTAGTTACATATTTCCAGTGGTCTCGAGAGCTGCAGCTTTCATGGCCGGGGGATCCCTGTGGCTCCATGGACTGCCTTTAAGGAAGAGTAACTGAGGCCAGCAAGTGTCTTGCCGGGTGGTGTGGACAAAGGAACTCACATCTCTGGTGGGATATTTTTGGAGATCAGCAAAGTAGAACAGGCTGAAACCCCTGCTCTAGAAACCTGCATTATTTTTTATCTCCTCCCAGTGTTTGTTCTGGTATTTTTCAGAGACATTGCTTGCCTCTTTGTGGAGAAGCCTTGCTTATGGGTAATTTCTCTGCCTCCTTTGGAAAGGCATCCCTATTCGCCTCCAGTCTCTCCCTTCTCCTCCAAGGGAGCCTCATGGCCAGAGTTTGCTCCCGCTGGCTCCGATCCAGGCAGGCACTTACGCAGGTCACTGCTCCAACTTGGAAGTCGGTGGATCGCCCCCAGATTGCCCCAGGGACTAACAGGTTTTCCTGCTTCATCTCCTGGAGAAGCTGTGTGAGGAAGGGGGGTTCCAAGCTAGGGCCAGAGCTGGCTCTGGTCCCCTGGATGAGATGTTGGAGGTGCTGGGGTAGTTTTTCCATAGCCTGTGTGACACTGCTGTGCCCAGGTGCTGGCACTGCAGGGTGGCAGAGCTGCCAGAGTGGGACATAGCACCTCTTGAGCAGTCTGGGCTTGAAGGATGCACACAGTAAGCTAGGCAGCTCCAGCGCCAGGTGGGACAGCCCCGTCATGGACTTCTGGCTGCCAGCAAGGAAAGTTCCTCTTTCCAGGGACTTTGCTTCCTATCTTTGCATTTTCCATCTGCCCGCAGAGACCAGAGCCAGGACTCACCCTTGCTATGAAACCGTCTAAGCAAGATGTGCCACCATCCCTGCTTATCCTCCTTCTCCCCAGGATCCCTGGATATGGTAAAGAGCAGCCACATTCAAACTACAGTTCCCTTGGGACCCCACAGCTCTTGCCCCGCCATGGGTGCAGCTCCCCATGCAGGGAGCTAGCAGGCACTGAGATACTGATGGTCCCTCCACAGATCCAGGTGATTAACGGTATGGGGATGCAGTTTTAGGGGGACACCCCACAGTGCTCCCATCTCCACTACTTGCCTGCAGCAAGACCCAGCAGCTTAGCTCAAGCAGGCACCTTGGCTGCCCTGGTGCAAGGAGGACCAGCGCTTTTGTGTCCACCTCTGATGTGAGCCTGGGCGAGAAGCACAAATCACTCAGATTGGACACCTTGCAATGTCAGTCTGGGCCGGGCAGTGGGTGCCACAGGACAGAGCAGAAATGAGGTAGCCAAGGCCCTGCAGATCTGTTTATCTCCACACCACTCGCACACCCTCAGTCAGTCTCTGGAAGAGTAAATCACCCTGGCCTTCCCCAGCCACGCCATTTCCACCCCAGCTGGGACAACAAGGTCCTCACCAGTGCTTCCTGCACCCCACACGTCCCACAGCAGGCAAGGCTGGGCTGAGATCTGCTCCCTTAGCATAGCTGCGACTCCACTCCCGTTCCTGGCTAAGCTGCATAGGCTTTGCCTCAGGATGTGAATTTGGGTGCTGGAATTTATCCGCGGCTGTTTTGGCTGTGGCTGAACTCCACCTCCGGGCAATGACATGTTGTTTCCATAGTAGCTAATGGACTGGAGATGGAAGGGGGGAAACACATACCCGCACTAAAAAGGGACTCGTGAGTAATGTGGTTGCTCCCAGCGCAGAGTAGGAACAACTTTCTAGCACTCGACAGGGCCCCTCCTTCTCCAGACGCCTGTGAAGCATCAAGAGAAGAGTGTGTGTATGCAGAGCTCAGCAGGAGCTGCGCAGGATAGGAGGACAAGGGGGTCCCTCTGGGTGCTGAAGCGGCTTAGGGATGCATGGCACTTGGGAGGGGTTTGTGGACGCTGTGCAGGGGCAGCCTGTGCAAGGAGAGGGAGGACATGGCAAGCATGACTGCTTATGGGAACGTGGTGAGGACACACATGGGTGGCACGTGTCTGCAGGGGTGTCCGCATCCTTTTGCATATAGAGGGCTGTTTTGGAGGGAGGAGGGAGCAGCCCTGGGCAGAGGCACACTGTGGTGGTCCGCCAGTGCAGGGACTGTCAAAGGCAGTAGTGTGGCTCGGACAAGGCAGGCCAGAGGTGTCCAAGGGCTGCACCCACCCATGGGACAATAAAGGGTGACAAGGACAAAGTCTGGAAAATGCAAAGAGACAATGGGAAGTGGTGTGTGTCAGGAACCTTTGTCTCTGCTGGTCCCCTATGCAGGCACTGTCTGGGTCTCAATGTGAGAGCAGAGGGACAGCCCTAGCTCCACTGCCAACCTGCTTGCTTGCAGTCTCCCACCATCCTCGAGACCCGTGGGTTTCTAGGAACAGGGAGAACTGGATGTTCCTCTTGTACCAATGCAGCCCTGGGGTCCTCCCTGCCTAGCTGGGCACAGCACCGCTGGGCCACCACCCTTGGACATTTCCATCACACTATGCTGCACCACAAACCAAATCTGTCCTTGGGGGAGAACAGCTCCATTACTCCATGTGGAAATGGAGAACAGCTCCTGGGGTCATCCTCGTGCCCATCTCTGGCTGCCAACCCTGGCCGCCAACCCTGGCCAGATCCCTGCACCTCAGCTGCTGTTACAGCATTTTTCTTCCAGTTGTATGTTCCCCAGCTTGTTTGGTTGTGTAGCTCCCGCAGTGTCCGGCTCTTTGTGTTGTTTGCTGTTAAGTAAATCACTGGCAGCTCCCCAGAGCGCTGGGTAATGGCAGGATAATTCCCAGCAAGACCCTGGTAATTCACTTGAAGGAAAGCAGAGCAGAGGAAAACAGCACTATTAGCTATTATCCTGGCCTCTCAAAGGCCTCCTCGCCTGCAGAAACACCGCGTGGTGCAGCAGGCGTGCCTGCCATGGCTCCCGGACACTGCGGGTCATGAGAGGGCTGCAAGCAGCAGAGGAGGCCAGGTTTCAGGCTTCTCTTGCCAGCCTGGACCAGCAGGCAAAACGTGGCTGAGTGCCTCTGGCTGCTGCAGGCACAAGGAGGTTGGTGTTAGTCCCAGGAAAAGAACCTTGAGGACAGGAGTCAGGTGAGGGGAAAGCGCCCATCAGGCCTTATGGACCCACAGGATGCTCCGGCTTTGGGTCTTCCACAACAGCACTGGATGCATGGCAGGGCTGAGGTCTCAAGCTATACGTGTGATCCTTTAACCAAGAGCTGCAAGGCACCTGCCCTGCTCCTGGCAGGGGTTGATAGCCCAGGCGGGGAAGAGGACAGACATGATGCTGGGGCTGCCATAGGCTGCTGTCAGCTCTACTGGACGTGGGGGAGCTTTGCCACCTGTATCAGCAAAGATAACATCATCAGCTTCCAGAGAGCCTCAGCACCTCTCACACCTCCCTGTTGTGGGGACATACAAGTGCATGGCATGGTATGAGACACCAGGAGGGCAGACTCTTCAAAGAGCTTGGAGGTGGGCTCGAGGTGACACGCTGTCTGCAGAAGCTGCCTGCTTCCTTCCATCTCTGCAGCTCCTTTGCAAACCCGCCCATGAAGTGACTGCCGACGTCTGTAAGAGCAGCCTCTGTTTGCAGAAGCACTGAACTTTCCCCCCAGAGCCTCCCGGCAGTGGGAGGCAGCCTGCAGCCAGCAGCAGCCCCACACCTGGCTCCCCACACCGGCACCCAGGGCAGGCGAGGTGCGCTCCCGCTCCACCCAAACCCCTGCTCACACCCCTTGGCACGCTCACACACACACACACGGTCACCCACACACGGAGGAATGCGTACACACACAAAGGTGCGCGCATGCTTATAGATACAGGCGCAGGTTTTCTGATGCTTCCCATTGGTTGGCTTTAGAGCAAAGTCCTGGCTGTGTCGGGAGCAATAAAGGCTTCCAGGCCAGGCTAGTAGTAAAAGCAGTAAACTGCAAGGGGAAAAGGGTTCTCTGACTGTTTCCACAGCGGCAGTCACCATTGCCTCACAAAGGCTTTCCCTCTGTTCACTTTATGCGCATGCACATTTGGTGCTGATTAAGTGTGTGGGACAGCAGCTCCAAGTGCATGGGGCAGCTCTGCTCCCAGGTATCCGCAGAGGCATCCACACTCACCCCACATCTGTTCCCATCCAGGTTCCCCTTCCTAGCAGTCAAGCGGGATCTGTGGGACCCTCCCCAAATTGCCATGGCTTTGGTTGATATCTCATGTGCTCCCGGGGAGCGTAAGCCCATGGAACAGCATCGTATTGTGATAGTCAACACCTGCACATGTGTCAAAGCAGGGGCCGTTGCTCTGTACTCATACGGCAAGAAATGAACAGCCCAGGCAACAGGGGGTTGCAGGGAGACTGGGAGCAGCCTATCTTTTTTGGACAAGTGGGTTCCACTGTTTTGGGCTGCCTCCTGAGGAGGTCCTAGGAGCATTATGGTTGCCCTTCAAATGTTTTGTGTCAAAGGAACAAATGATGGCCCTAACCTTGGCTTTCAGGCTGTACCACAGCCTCACACCATGGAGCACCCAAAGACAAGGAGAGTTTGAACTCACTAAGAATGTCAAAAGTCCGTCTTTTTGGAAACTAAGGTCTCTCTTCCATTTCAAAAATGCAGCAAAGATTGCTGTAACAAACTCAAGGGCAAAGTATTCATCCTCATCAGACCCTGTGGTCTCCAACACTGAGACACTGGCATGGAAAGCATGGGACAGGTTTGAAACACTTTGCGTGTGTCACTGGAGATAAATGTGGCAACGCTGCATACTCACTGCTTGTCTCCTCAGGGAAAAGTCTTCATATCCAGGGTGCTGTTCTTATGTGGGGCCAAAAATGGTGGTGGGAAAGGGAGGAACTGGCAGAGATGTGAACATGTCCACGGGGATGGTATGGAGTCTGCCAGCAGAAGTCTGGAGCAAAGCTTGACTAAGGGATGCTTCAAGGTGATAGCTGAAGGTGAAATTTTACTACCCCTAATACAACTATCTAATATTGTGATGCCCATTACCATCAAGCAGAACAGAGAGCCACCTTCAGGACACAGTTCATCCTCTCACCTTTCACCCATCCCATTATGCCTTCCACCACACAGCAAGGAAGAGCAAATGCTGTGTCTGGAGGTACTTCTCAGTTAATAAGCCATCACAAGACAACATTTTGGGTCACTTGTGAGAAGCCAGTCCTGGCACAGCTGTCGTAAGGGATGTAAGCAGCTCTGATCTAACGGGACTTCCCTCGAGCACCATGACCTGTGGGCTCAACCTCAGGGTGGGAGCTAGGATTTGAAAAGGAACAAGTTCCCCAAGTTGAGACCTCAGTGGAAGGTCCTGTTCAGTCTTTCAGGTTGGTCGAAGTTCTAGACACGTGCTGAAGATTTACATATCAAAGGCTGACAGGCCTTTCCTGACTCCGGGCTGGGGCTAGCCACGCTTTGGCTCTCTGCTCCTGACTGTCTTACACTGCATATTAAGGGATCCCTTGAAGGCAGAGAGGAGGGCAGGCTGGATTGAGAGCTGTCTCCCCAGCTGTGATTTCAGGGAGCCCATTTGCTCACCTCCAGGTCTTGGTGAAGCAGGTGGAGGTGCAGTATGTTTGGGAGGATCAGACCAGAAAGATTGCCACCCTTCCCGTGTGGCTTCTTTTACACCACAGGCCACTGTATTTTGCCCACTTCTACAATGGATGCCAAATCAAGAACCTCTTCCGGAAGGTAACCAAGTCTTGACCTGGAGATAAAGCCATAGATTTTAAACTCAGCCTCTCATTAGCTGTTTGGTTCTGATGATTAATCATGCTTCTCATTGAAGAAACCTGATCATTTCTAATGTGGGTTTACCCTGGCTTTGGAATTTAGCCATTGGTTTGTTGCCTAAAGTAAAGTATTTAGCATTGAAATGGAGGCAATTAGGCTCCTGAGAGCATTTTAACTTAAAAAACTTTAACTCCTAGTTAAGTATGTCTTGTCATTTAGTATAAAGAAAAGAGTTGGAGTACCTCAGACAAAGATTAAGGTGGATGATTTTGTTAATGGAGCGATAAAACAATAAATCTCTCTATGTGTAAAGGTGCTAGATTAAAATGGGTGTAGACAGAGCCGTAAGGGCATTGGCTATCCTCATGAGACATTAACAAAGTCAAGCTGTATGAACACCACCTTCTTTAAGGCACTTGTGAGATCAAGCACCGATAACAATACATTAAGTGGCCCTAATGCTTCAACTAAGGCGGAACAGATACGAATGTAGTTGTTAGCCAGCAGTGGTAGGTATCCCAGGTATGTGCTGTGGGATACCTGCTTGGGGTATGTTGAGATGAATATGTACGTTTGGATTGCTGTAGGGGATCGAAGGGCGTGTCTGAGGGTTTTGTTTCCCAGGGTGAGGTCTCCGACACCTGTGGTGCATCTTTCTTCTGCCAAGCCAGAGAGATTGGGAACACGATGAGAAATGGATGGAGGTTTTTCTTTGTCAGAACGCGTCCTTCATGTTGGCAGCAGGCTGTAGAGTTTGTGTCTTGTTGGTTTCTTCTCTGTAAATGTTTGGTGTTACCTACAACAACTGAAATTAGCTTTCCTGGCTTTAAGAAAGCAGTCATATACCTCTTAATCTCTGTTTCATTTAGATAACCAGACTAGGCATGTGTGCTCTTGTTCTCTCCCATGCTTGACTTTCTTGCATCTTCTCCCACATTTCAGCCCCATGAAAAACAACAAAACAAGACAAACAAACCAAAACTGAAAAGCATAGGCAGGACTTCTGCATCAGCAGTGTTAACTGCTCTCTATTTAGACATCCAAAAATTTTGCTACTCCTTTTACTCCCATATCACAGTGGGAGCTCTGGTTGAGTTTGTTTATCTGAACATTTCCAGCCTTCCACTTGGTACATGAAGTCCACAATCTGTTCCATGCTCCTTGCATTTGACTTGCTAAGATGTTTGGTTTGAATGGGTTGAGCTCCCCAAAGGAGCAAACCACTGAACAGGACTGTGATGCTCTTATCTCATTACCCATCCTTCTGTCATGTGCCAGCGTTATCAGTGGTAAGGATTCAGGAACATCCATCTTCCAGGGGAAGACTCCTGTGTCAACAGAAGTCAATTATTTCTAAGGCCCACCCTGTACGGAATACTTTATCATGTTGTATCGCAGAGTTCTCAGTCAAAACATTCACAAAAATAATGTGGTCATTCAGTGACCTTCACTTACCAAACCCAGGTTCGCTTTTATGTACCAACCACATCTTATTGCCACAAAACCAGGGCAATTCATTATTTATGTTCTTGCCTGTTAGTTCTGTGTTGGTTAAAGCTCAGATTCTCTTCCACTCTTTTGCATGGTGCCAGGTTAACAGGTCTGATTTATCCAGTGATCTCATTCGCCTTCTTTGGAAATTATGGCAAAACATTAGCATTTCTCTGATCTTCTAGCAAATAAAGATTAGTAAGACAGGACACCTCTGCCAGCTCTCTAAGGACTCTTCTGGGCTTGTGAGTTTGCTCTTGTATGAGCTCGAATATCTTTGTAAGATTCCAGTGGTCTCCACGATATCTCATCTGATACAAGTATATCCCCCTCCTGCTCTCCAAATACTTACTGAGCACAATAACTTTTATATATCACTCTTAGTTTTATCATCTCTGTGGTGTTAGGTGGCGCCTGTACCAGTGCTGTCACTTCTTTTGTTCTCCATCTACCTGCAAGTCTCTCCTGTTGTCCTCACCCCTGCCCAACGTGGATTTTTTTAGCTTGTTCTTCTTTAGCTTTCCCAATCGATATCTTAAGTTTCCATTTTATTGACTGATTTTTAATGTCTTCCCTCCCCTCCAGTTCTGATGGGTAGCTCTTTGGTTTCCAATTTGCCACAGAATCAGAATTGGGCCTATAGCCAAACCCGTTTCCTCTCCATTTGCACTGTGACCTGTCAGCTATCAAAAATTCTTTCTGAAGAGCTCACAGTATTTTCTCACATTTTTTCTAAATTATTCCTCCCATCCAGTTTCTCTCCTACTTTCTCTCAGCTTTGGAAAAATTAACCCTATGGAGTATCACATGTAAATGAGCCAGAACTGCCCCTTTTCACCCAGAACAAGCGGAATCAGGTCATGCTGACTAGTCCCCAGGCAACCACTGCCTTCCAGCCCAGAGATTAATTCATATGTATCTGTCATAACAAGGTCTGGAGTCATGTTATTTTGTGTCCTGTGTGGTTCCTTTCATGTCAGATTATTGCCTACAGTTCTAGCAACCTCCATTCTTTGTTTTTTAGCTAGTGGATGTGTCAGGCCTTCAGGATGGTCTTCACCCAAGTGTAGTTTCTCTGAACAACCCAGTGCTTTATCCCAGTTTCCTTGATGGCAGAGCAAAGAGTAATAAAGTGCTTCTGCTCTCTGGTTCAGCTGCCTGATGCAGAGCCTGGCAGGCAGGACTGCTCTTGGGTGTTGGCGTTAGCACATCACTCCATGTGCAGTCCAGATCTCGTACTTCACAGTTATCAATAATTCTAAACAGAGGAAGCAGCCCGTTCTTAAAGCACTCCCTCCCACACAGCTCTCATGCAGACTGTCCTTAAACAGTTCCCCTCACGTGAACCATACCAGTGGCTTTTATTCCCACCAATGGTGTCAAGTTGTTCCTCATCAGGGAGGGCTTCCCATTCCTTTGGCTTGGTAAGCACACATCTCAGTGAATATGTGACCAAAATCTCTTCCAGCCCTGTCCTCTGCCACATGGGCTCGTTCTGTTGATAATACATTGTGTTTCAACTGCTTTTATCTCCTCAGCATCTTTGCCTTGCACTGTCAGCCCAATCCTTTCCCAGACTGTCACCAGCTCATCTCAAAGCCATGGCAGTAGCCAACAGAGCCCCAGCCCATGGGTACCTCTGCTCCCTGCACAGCCCAGGGTTTCAACTGATAAAACCAATGCACATCTAACACTTTCTTTGTTTTCTTTTGGGGCTGGAAGAGCCTCTACAAATCCCCTTTGGACTTTTCCCCATAGGATGTCAACCATACTGGTATGTCTTAACACCAACAAAGACTTGCCAGATGACTTCAAACTCCTACCCAGCCTCACCGCTACAACTCCCATCCTTTCTTCTAGGAGAAAGCACAGCATGTTGTATATCTCCTGGGCTATTTAAACATCTCAATTTGCTTTTCACCTCTCAGCCCCAGATGTAATTCTTCTTCAGTGTATAATCCTCCTCCAAATGCCTGAGGCACCACTTGTCCCTGAAGCTGGGCTGGGGCAAGTACTTCCTGGTCTGGAGCTTTTCCCCCTTCACCTGGGCTGTTTGTGGGATCCTCAAATTCATGAGCTCCCTGGGGTGTCTCAGTGCCATCATGGGTGCATCGTGGCATAGCAAGCACAGAGGGTATGTGGTATTTAACCATGTGGCCAAACTGTGGGGCAAGAAAAGGCGCAAGGTAAAGGTGGGAGTATCATTTCCAGAACAAATCACAAAGCCCCAGGAAACATCTGAACCCTGCAGCCAAGAGGTCAAGGTGATGGGCTCTCGTTTGCAGCTGCAGGCAGTCAGCTGGGGAGGAAAAGATGAAGGAGAGGAAAAACCCAGAGCAACTCCTGGCAGCTCAGAGAGAGAAGGAGAGCAGAGAGAGCAGCACAGCAGCATCCTCTACTCTCCCTGTGTGCACAGGCAGACAGGAGGCCGTTGTGATTCAGATCACAGCCCGGTCAGACTCTGTGTGCCTTGGTTTGCTGGGAGAGGCCAGGAGCCCCAGAGCTGCTGCCCTGGTTGTCTTCTGGAAACGAGATGGCAGCGTGCGGCACAAGAGACCACACACAGGACCTTCCACTTGTCCTTCTGTGGGCTCCTTCCTCTTCAGGATGAAACAGCCCCTGCGAGGGACACCTCTCATTGCTCCCTGCCCCTCTGGTGTGCTTCTCAAGGGCTTTTGCAAAGTTTCGTGCCCAGTAAAATTATTTTGCCAGCAATCCTGCAAGAAAAACTGCAACAAATCTCTGTGTCCCATCCCCAACAGGGGGGACAGAAGTACAAAGGGGGTCTCACAGCAGAGAGGGCTTTTGCTCAGAGGGGATGCACAGCCTGTATTCGGGTCTGCCCACTCACTTGCTGGGACACCAGCCATTGTCCTCCCAAGCTCTGCCTTTAGCAAAGTGGCTTTTCCCATGGTGTCCTCTGTCACCCTAGTCCTGTCCCCAGGGGACCTTTCTCACTCCTGAGCAATGCTGGTAACTCCTGGCCTTCAGCCAGCCAGCCAAAGGCTTGCCAGGGTGCCTGGGTAGCACAGGCTGGCAAGGGATGGTGGCTTAGCACAAAGCTTTCTCTCTGCCTGCCCTGTACACTTCATTGCTGGGGTAGGTGAGAAACAAAACATACAGCCTGAAAAGCAAAGCTGGAAGAAACTGTGTCCATAAAAGCAGGCATCTGGGTGCACTGGCTCTCCCTGGGCAGTCCTGTGTGGGCACCAGGCTGTGGAACTGGAGGAGAGATCAAGCTGCTGGTAATCAGCTCAACTAGGGCTGTTGGGATCTGGCCAATGACCGAGGACTCGGTGCCAGTTCCTTGTCTGCTTGTTTTGGTGTCTTCCCTAGCTTTTCCTTCCCTTAGGCAGCAGGGACCGATCACATCACATAGGACCAGCAGCAGCTACGACGGGCTGCTGGAGGGTACCATGCCAGGATGCCAATCCATCTTGCTACAATCTGGAGCTAATTCTTTATCTGGCGATGAGCTTTGGGGATTTCCCAATGCTGACACATTCTGCAATTGCAAGAGCATCTGAATTACAGCTCCGATCCTCCCTCTGCATGAACGTGGGCCTCTGACCCGGCAGCAGAAGGAGGTGTTTTACAGCTTAGATCCTGTGAGACCAGCTTCCCCTAAAGCCACCTCCTTTATGTATCCCAGCTTCCCAGAGAGGTTCAGCTGCAGGTAGTAATTTTTATGGTCTGTTTCTTGGTCCTTTGCTCATGCAGTGAAACAAGTGACCCCGAAGCCAGATGGAACAGGTATTCTCGGGTAGGAGCAACTCACCTCTTTTAGGGGGAAAAAAAAAAAAGGCCAGAAAATCAATTAGATTTTAAGGTAGAAGGAGGCTTGGTGGGACATACTGCAGCATGAAGTCCAGATTGTGTGAGAAGGAAAAAGAGGTAGAGCGGGCCAGACAGAGGTCTGTCTCCACCACAGCCAGCCTCGATGTCTCCCAGATGAACAGGGAGCAGTGAAGGAGCAGGAGTCACAGGATGGGATTGACCAGGTGGTTCTCTATCCTCTGGCCACCAGTAGTACAGGGATGTTGGAGCATTTATATCTAACAGACTCCCATGCTTTTCTCTTCCATGATTTTGTCCACTTGTTTATCAGCCATATGTGAACCTCTGAGCACCCAGGATCTCCTGCAGCGGGGCTGCCTCATGTGACCTACACTGCCCATTTCACATCTCCGCTTTCAGTCTCCATGTGCTGCCACAATCTTCTGTTGGTGATGTCAGGAGCAGTCATCCTTATCTTTTCCTTGCCCCTTGGGATAGTTTAACCTTCTATCATCTCCCCATGGTGTTTCTTCATCCTTGTGGGCATCGCAGCTATTCCCTGCACAGAACATCCTTGAAGTGCCTTTCTGAGCCTGATCCAGCTCTAAGCAATCCTCAGTAAATGGGAAGACCGGAGCAATAGGGGCAGGAAGTGGCATGGGCAGGGCTGCAGGTTCCAAACCACCTTGCCCTCCATGGGGCAGGGTTGCAGAGCTGCAGGGCTGCAGGCTGGAAACCACCTTGCTCTCCATGGTGCATGGACGCAGCGATGCAGGGATGCAGGTTGCAAACCATCTCGCCCTCTGGAACAGGCTGCAAGGCTGCAGGCTGCAGACTACCTCGCACTTCGCGGGGCCGGGGTCCGTATTTCGGGGCAGTGTGTTTCGCTCGGGCCTTTGGGAACCGGCCACCCCCCAACCGAGCCTCCTCTCTGCGCCGTGCCTCGCAAGCGTGGAGCAGGGCGCCCTCTGCCGTGGGAGAGCGGGACTGCCTGGAGCTGGGACCCCCACCCGCCGCCCAAAACCGCTCGCCCTGTTCCCGGCAGCCCCGTTACGGCGGAGGTGGGCAGAAAGGCAGAGCCTCCATTCCCTCCACCGCAGCGACAACTTGGAAAGGCTGTCCTCCACTTACCCCCTTCCTCATGCTCCCCCCAGGTCCCCCATTCCGCACTATTTCAAGCCCCCACGAGTGTCCTCCTTCACGGGGGGTGCAGCACGCTGCCGTGGAGCAGGAGCTTCCCCCAGGGGAAGGAGGAGAAACGTGTTTGTGCTCCCCGGCTCTTCCTCAAAGGCTCTTCTCAAGCGGCGGCTCCCAGAGAGAGGTACTTTGTGGCATGTCTGGGCTAGTGAGTTTGGCTGCCGAGGACTTTTTTGAGTGCTTTTTGTCTCGTGTGGCTCCTTCCCTCGCACCCTGCCGCCTCCTGACCCTCCCTGCACACCCGTCTAGCCCGGATCCCTCCTTAGAGGGAGCTGTGCATCCTCCCGAGCATCCCCAAGCCGCCTGATGTACCCTGGTTTAGCAAACTAGCTCCAGCAAAGCTGGCAGCAGTGAGCTGAGAAATCACAGCGTCCAGCTGGCTCCTCTCCTCCACTGCCGGAGGGTCATGTGTGTCCTTTGCATGTCCCCAGTCCCTCTTTTGAACCCGAACGTGGCCGTGGATTTGTACTCAGGCCCCGAGCTGCAAACTCAGGCTTGGAGAAACAGCCCCTGCGGCTGCCTCTGCTTCCCCAGAGGAACGTCTGGCACAGCCCGACACCAGCCACGGGCTGATTTATGCTGCCGCCTGAAATAAAGCGTTGCCCGTCCTGCTCTTCATGCTGGGTGAGCTGAGCCCGTTCAGAAACCAGTTTCAGGAGGAAACTCCTATGATCCCTTGGTGTGAACCAGGCCCACGCAAACAGGTATGGGGGCATACTGCACCCCCGGGCAGGGCATGGGAAGGGTGTTCACAGCAGGGATGCAGGCAGCTGCCAGGCAGATGCCCTAATTCTATGAGGGACCACCGGCAGGGGCTCCCTGTGGCTAGCTTAGAGGAAAGGGAGCGAAGAGGCTTTTACTAAATCTCCAAATCCCCTCCATCTAGGCAGATGAAGTGTTATTGCTCTCAGAGTCCAGCGTCCCACAGCACATAGTGGGAAGCAGCATAGGGCAGCACATCCCCTCCTCATGCCATTCACTGGGTGCTTGGGACAGGGGCCTGGCTGGCCCCAAATTGCAGCTGGGACGTGTGACTGTCCCCTTCATGCTCACGTCCTCAAAGTGATTTCCACTGGCCTCCCGTCAGCAATATCCTGCTCCCCCCCAGCTCCAAAACAGTCCTTTGAGGAAGGAAGCGGTGGTCTTTGTGCGCCTTTAAGATGTGACGACGCTTTGCCAATGCCAGCTGCTCCCCAGCCACACACACTCCCCTACAATGCCCTTTTCATGCACAGAGAGTGTCTGAGCAGTGAAATGCCCGTTCAGAGCAGCGCCGTGCCTGTGCCAGCTGTGACTCTCGCAATGCGGGTGCTCTCTCAGCATGGCACAGCATCCTTGCCAGCTCCACCATGAGTGATGCCAGTGAATACCCCCGGACCACAGGCGCCTGCTCTCACTCTGTGCAAACATGGCATCAGCAAAGGTCGCTGGGCATCGTAGCTGCCTCATTGTCCCGGAATCCCCAGGGATAGAGGTCCTGGTCTCTTTTCCCTTGCATTAAATGGCTGTCTCTACTCAAGTCACACGACAGCACTGCAGTCATAAATCCTGGCCACCTGCCCTCAAGGGCTGGCACAAATGTTGCCTTGCTAGGTTTAGCTAATAAAGCAACAACAACAACAGAAAAGGAGCTAATACCCTAGCACTGGTGCTGGGCAGTGCGGTGCCATATTGCACCAGGGAGGAGCTGCGAGGCAGCCAGGCCAGGCAGGCTGCAAGCAGCGTGGAGGGGAGCCCATGGCCATATGGAACTGACCTCGGCTCTGCTGGGAATTACAGCACTGATGTTTCCAGGGAGGAAGCTGGCATCCCGGGCCCAGTGGGTTCATTTGCAGCCTCCAGAGAGGCAGCACGTCCCCAGGGGCGAGGAAGGGGAGGAAATGGGTTCAGGAAGAGAAGCAGCATCACAGAGGAAGCTCATAGAATTGGAAGGGTGGATATGAGCCCCCCCACCCAGCCCCATGGAGCTGCTGCTGTGGGCAGAGGAGTATAAAACACAGAGCCAGGCATCTCTAAGGCCTCCCCTCAGAACATAGATTGTGGCTCTCCACCCAGTTTTGCCCCAATTAGAACCCCCCATCAGAACCCCCCATCAGCCCCAATGCCAAAGCACTTCCACCCCAATATGCCCCAGCCCAATGTCTCTTTCCAGCCCTGGTTCCTCCACAGTGTCGTAGCATCATGCCAAGTGCCACAGCGAGTGGATATCCCATGGGTCACACAGGTGCCTCCTGTCCCAAGGGATGCCAAGGGACTGGGGAGCAGGTCCCATGGGTGATGCTGTTGTCCCATCACTGCCCCTCGCTGCCCTGACCACAGCTCTCTGAAGAGCTGGGCTGAAGTCAGTGTGAAAGTCGCACCCCACTGTAGGGGACCTGGCTCTCAGGGAGACTCCAGCTGCCCAGGGATGGGCTTTCTATATGGTTTGGTTGCTTGGACATTTTGGGAGCAAGGTCCCTTTCTTAGAATCCTCCCCAAAGTCTTCCAGATGTGATCAGCCCACGGGACTGCACCCATCTTGGGCTATGACTCCTATACTTACTTAAGCCTGATATGAAGCTATGCAGATGTCCTCATTGTGTGCCCCTACCTTCCTCTCTGCCACCCTTCCCTTCTCTTGGGAAAGTCCACCGTGGCCCACCTCCCTTGCTGTTGAGAGCTGTGCTCATGTCCAGGCTGGGAAGCAGAGCAACCTTAACTTGCCGGTCAAGGTTGAGCATTGCATTCAAATGAGCCACGTGTGCTTGTGACAAGGACTGGGATGTCCCAGCAAGGAGAAGATGCTCTTAGAGAGAGCAATGTTGAACAGAAACACTTCCTAGTGCGACATGCCTTTGAATGTTGGGACTCATCAGCCAGTTTTAGGTGCCTTGAGTATCAGTGGGTTTGGGCATGAAAAGCCATAAGGAAGCTGGTACATCCTGTCTGCCTGTTAGGGTGTCTGATGAGCCCAGCCTATTAGGGAGCCTGATGAGCCTGATGAGCATTTGGCTACAATGCTTTGCAGTGCTGAGTCTATCTCCCCTTCCTTGCTATGGACAGACCTGGCCACCACACTCCATCCCTGGCTCACCACAGGCAGCCAGCCTGAGGCAGTGTTGTAGGGGAGTGAGACATTCAGCATCTTGGCTTCTCCCTCAGAATGCTGCCAGCCTCACACAGGGGCTCTTCAGCTCTTGCAGGCACATTTCCCAAGAAGTGCATGCTCACCGCTTTCTCCTGAGCTGCAGCCAGGTTGGTCATGAATAATGTATTGAATGCCTCTGATCAATGCGCCTCACCCGGACGGATTCACCTCCTCTCCAACAGCCTCCCCACAGTGCCTTTCTCATTCTGCACGGCTGGACCCACTGACACTTGTTTGCTGGTGGTATCGTGCAAGGACAGTCGGGGCTCACACCTGGTGGATGAGTGGAGACAGAGGCATCAGCAGCCACTGCCAAGCAGGGGTCTGGCTCTGTGGATCATTTCATATCCTGTTTCCAGGAGGAAATTTGACAGATCCAGAGTCTTCCACTCCACCAAGGGTTTCCCTGTGAGGCAGAGCTCAGCAGCAGCCATAGGTAACTTCCCTCCACAGCAGCAGGGATGGGAGATTCATATCCAGTGGCCACAGCTGGAGAAGAACATGAACCTGGGGATGCAGGACCAGCTCCATAAGGAGACAGAAAAGGCAGGATCAGCATCCAAGGAGCTGCATGTTCTCTGTGGATGGGAGACCAGCCTCTTGCCACCACCAGGCTATTCGCTGTGGGGACAAATGGGTGGCTTTTATTATACACCCCCCTTGGGTGCCACCAGGCACAGCTGCCCAGGTGAGCGGGAATAGGACACAACCCTTCTGAAAAGCTCTCTGAGAGGACACCACTGAAGCCTAATGGGATTTAAAGCTAAGGGATCTGAGACAAGAGCAGGAGCAAGTGCTGAGACAACCTTGAGTGAAGGGGTATCAGCAGGGATGGATGCAGATAAGGAATGGCCCCTCCTGGGGGCGCGTGTCTGAGCACACGCACAGCCACTTGCCTGGGGTTTGCAAATCCAGACTGATTTATCCTGCCTCCAGGACTTTAGCCAAATAATGTCTTGGCAGGAATTTCTTGTCCAGACACAGAGTCAGCTCTGGCCTTGGCAAAGCCAGTGCTAAACATTTCAGAGAGGCCAGGATCAAGAATGTCTCAAATTGCCTTAGACTTCCAGTGGGATGCAGGTACCAGGGCTTCAGTCATCCCCGTTAACTGCCCAAGCATTCTCCTCCTCTGCAGCAGCGTGTTCGTGGGACTCCCACAGCACCTCTCAGATAGCTCCCAACCAGCGAGGAGAGCAGAAGTATGCTCCCAAGTGTCCCAGCCTTGAAATGCTGTGCTTCAGCTGGTTTCCACATGGCATTTCCAAAACAACCCACAGGTTGTTTTGGGTAAGGATCACCTCTGTCTATCACCTTCATCAGCTAAACTGCAGTCTCCAACCTCACCTGGATGCAGACCCCTGACCCCCACTGTGTTCTCCAGGAGCTCACCGTCTGGCTCAGAATCTCAAGTTCTGTGTTCCTAGAATGTTTTGGGATCACACCATTACCAGCAGGGCCAAAACCGGATCTCTTGGCAATTCTGGAGATTAGCGCCAAGGCCTTGAGTTGGCAACAGAAAGAGAGACAGAGGCTGCTTGGAGCTGTTTCCAACTGGGCCGGGCACACAGTCAGCAGTGGAGGTAATCCCTCCCCAGGGATGCTCCGACCCTGCAGCCACCGGAATGGCGACTGCTGACGATCACAGAACAGTTATGAATGGTCAAGCCGCACAAACTCTGAGGATGAGACCTTGTGGTCTCCAGACATCACACCCATGTAAGCTGGCCATGTCAGCAGGCAGGGACCTCAAAGCCAAGCTCAGGCAGCCATGCTAGCCTGTCACTTCTAAGTGCTTCCTGGGGTATCGACCCTGTGGGAGGATGTACCTCCATCCAGGGGATGCTGTCCAGTGATGGTCCCACAGCTCCACCAATCCAGAGCCAGGAGCAAACCCCACGGGCTCACCCCTTCCCAGGGAACTAACCTGCCTTGTCCCACTGTGCCTGCACAATTTAACCCATTGCCTGATTCTCCCTACTGACACTACTTCACTCTGCCTTTCTGAGAGCCTTGGCTCCCTGCCTCTCGTCCTCCTGTCTCAGGAGAAAGTGGTTCCCAAGGTGCTCAGAGCAGCGAGGCCAGAAAACCAGGGCACTTCTCCAGCTCACCTAATTGCTGGTTACTGCCCCTCTCCCTCAGTGCCTAATGAAATAGAGCAGGAGGAAAGCCCAGGAGAAGCTGCTGAAGGCACAGGAACATGTGTGCACATTATGAGGAGGCTGGTAAGGGGCCTCATCCACACAAGCTGCTTCAGAAACAGCAGGAGCCAAGCGATGCTGGGAAGAAGCTGAAGCAGAGACCAGACTTGATGTTCAGACCTGGATGCACACATACAACACTTCATACACACTTCCTCCTAAGTAATCTGCAAGACAGCTATTAGGTTAACAAGAGCAAAGAGTTCATACCGCAGGCAATGTGGTAGGAATGAGCATGTCCAGAGTTGGTGGTCATGCTCCCAGCTCTTAGGGCTGCCAGCTCTCAGCTGGAGCATCACCTTCCTTGTCTCTTACCCCAGACTTTAAGCCAACCCTTTTCTATTGAATTTTCATCATGGCTGGCTTGAACCCAGCACCAGGAGTGCATGAGACATGAAAAACCATCTCCAAACTGATTTGCTGGCTGCCTCAGCCTTGCAATCCCTCAGAATTGTGGGTGGGTGTATTAGGGCACTGGCCCAGGGTCAAGCTGAAAATCCCTGAGCAGACCTGACTCCTTGCCCCATTGCTTTGAAAGGATTTCAAAAGACCCATTTTAGCTTTGAGTGCTTGACTCACATTTGCTGTAAGCCAGAGCTGCCTGGCCCAGCTGCCCAGCTGTGGTGTGTTGAAGGGAAGGAATCCCTCTCCATCAGTGCAATAATTGCAAATCTGAAATCCCTGGGAAGATGTCACTGCAGACAGAGGAAAAGCCAAGCCTGTATTACAGAGGAGTCTGTCCCAGACATGATGCTGGCCCCAGCTCCTTGCTGGATCACTGCATTCCCATGGCTGAACCAGCTCAGGTCTAGTTCCTGCTCTCAGCTGGAGATAAACAGCCAGACTGCCAAGTTCACCCACGGTGTCCTGAAGGAGGTGCTGCACGTGTGTACATGTCACTGCGCGCAGGCAGAGACACCCAATACACACCCAAGGTGCACAAGAGCAGTGAAGGCAGTAGCCTGACGCAGGCAGCACATGGTGCTGGAGTCCTGCCTGCACTCCTGCTTGCCGGCAAGTGTGAGACTAGCTGCCTTATGCTTTATTGCAGCCTTTGGCTCTCCTGCTACCTCCTGCCAGCGACATCATGTGCATTTTTCATGGTGACAAATAGCCCCTTTGATGTCACCAAGGGTCGCGATGCTGTTACACTATTTGCTGAAAGAAGCAATAAGGTCCTTGGTGGGGTCAGGCTTTTCTGGCTCCACATCTCCCTCCCACAGCCAGCCTGATCCCACAGGGCTGCTCCAATGGGTGGTAAAGCAAACTCACCAGGATCCCTTTAATAAAAAAGTGGGGCTTCACACAAAAGGTGGAAGAGACGCTAGCAAGAGTATTTACTTTGCTGAGGTGCTGTAGCCAGCTCCAGCTGAACTTTCCTGCTCAGTATTTGTGTTTGTTTTCTCCCCATTGCTTGGGTTGTGGGTGATTTATATTCAGAAGAGAAAAAGTGGCTGGGCTCGGTGGCATCCCTCTCCTTCAGGATCCAGCCCATTTGCACCATTTCCAGATGAAGAGAACTTAATATGTATGGCCTGGACTAGGCAGCAACTTCCATCAGCCTCGGGAGGGCTCAAAGAGCAAGGTGAGCCCCAGAGATGGGCAGGTATTCCAAATCACCCTGCCATCCTTCCCCACCTGCATCTCTACCTGGGCAAAGTCCAGGACCCTTCAAACCATGAATATCCACCATGTCCTGCTTGTGCCATTGCCAGCAGCTTGGAGATGGAGACCTGCCGTAGCCATGGAGGAGGTTTTCAGATGTGCTTCAGAGCAGGTCTGGTTTCACACACAGGTGCTGCAACAGGGCTGAATGGTTTTATATACATGGCAATCTAATTAAAGTCTGGGTTTTAACAAGTCTTGAGGGTGATGCTGTGTCATCATTAGAGCTGTCTGTAGGGGAGCCCCAAGCACTGGTTCAGATGGTTCATCTCCAGGGTTAATTCCTGTCCCCAAGAAAACAGCCTGATCAAAATCCCTCTATGGTTTTACCTACCTGCAGAGTAGCGACAGAAATCAAAAGCCAGGTCAGGTTCCCTATAGGAAAAAAAAAAGGGATCAAAGGAACAGAGCCTGGATACAGCCTGTGTATGATATGGCCTTATTTGTTTTCTATACACCCACTGATCTCCAAGGTGGACTTGCCACAGATGGGGCTGCCCCTGTGTCAGCAACTGCAGCAGCAGTTTGCCCTTAGAGTGGGTCTCACACAGCATGGGCATGAGCATTGCTTTGGGAACTGGTACCAGGGCTGGAGAGGAAGAATAGTGCTGAGGGTTCCTGGGTCACTGATTTGAACTAAAATCTGGGAGATTTTAGGTAGGTAAGCAGGCTCAACAGCGGGTGACTGCTGCCTGCCTAGCTTCTGTGCCTCAGTTTCTCCACTGAAGGATATCAGCTGCTCAGGCAGAGCTACCCACAAGTCCAACAGGAGATGCATGGAGTGGGGAATGACCACAGCATCCAACTCCATCTCCACTGGCATTGCCTGGAGGAATTCTTTATGAGGACATGAGATGACAGCCACACAGCACAGTATCGAGAGAGGAGTCACTGAGTTAATTTGGCTGCCCAGTTAACAGTAAGGGGAGTCTGAATGGCTCATGGCTGTCTGTCCAGGTAGAGAAAAGCTTGGCAGCCATGCAAAAAGGATAGGCCTGGGTCCCCAACGAGGCACTTACACACTTGCCCCATGAACAAAGCCCAATGCAAGGACTGCTGTTGCAGAAATTCAAAGCAAAAGAGGGGCCTGGGATTGTCGTTCTTGGTAGCTCCTGCCCTCCTGCCTGCTCCAGACCCCTCACTTCCCCAGCGAGCCCTCCCCTTCCTGCAGCCATCCCAGAGCATCCATCCTGCCTGAGTAGGGCCTCAGAGTTTCTCTCCCCTGCAGGCATCTGCACATATGCACACACACACATGTGTGCACATGCTTCCTGGCCACACATGGACACTATTTGGTGCTTCCTGCTTGTCCTGTAGCTTTGCTCCTGCCAGAAGGTGCCCAGCACCAAGGGGTGATGCTTCATATGTAAACCCCAGAAATTACTAAAACACAGGTCATGAACACTTTAAACTCAAGCCTGGGACACTTTTTAAAGCACACAGGCTGAAGCACAATAGGGATGGAAACTTTTCCTACCAGGGTGGGATTTTGTAAGGTTTTGGACAGGTAAAAGACCCATTTGTTTTCGCACTACTGCTCTTCCTCTCTGCACAGCCACGGCCCAGGGCCCAGGGCACAGGAGAGGTGAAAATGGCCCCAAGCCTGCTGCTGGGATGAGCACCCCAGAACTGTTTGGTGCACCTCAAGGTTGGCGGCCAGCACTGCTGTGGCCCGGATGGGTGCTGGTCCTGGAGGCTCTAAAATAAGAATCATAGAATCCCAGTTTGGAAGTGACCTGAAGGATCATCTGGTCCGACCTTTCTAGGCAGACCACCTTGCCCAGCCTAATCTTAAAAGTGTCCAATGCTGGGGAGCCCACCACTTCCATGGGCAGATTATTCCAATGGCTGATTGTTCAATGGCTCATTGAAAAATTTTCCTCTTGTGTCCAGTAGGAATCTCCCTGGGTTGGTTAAAGTGGGGACACAGCATCAGAGGTCTGTGAGGAGTACAGCTCTGCTCCAAGCACTCCGGGCTGGGAGACCGATGGCAACAGGGACCTAGTGCTGTCCTTGGCTCCCTCTGTGTAAAATTCTCCCTGTGCCTCAGTTTCCCTCTCTGTAGCTGGGTCATGTGCCCAGAGCCTGTGACAGCAAAATAACCCTTGGCCAAACACACAGAGCTATTGAGAAGATGTGAGACACCAGCACAAACAGCCCTGACTGCACCCGGTGCAGCCCAGGACTGTGCTCTGCCTCTGTCCAGGGCTGTCCTGCGGCCATAAGCCATAAATGTGCTCTGCCCGGTCCACCCACCCCCGAAACATTCCCCTTCTGCCCAGTGAGTGCCCTTTGCAGCAGCGCAGGTGGGCTCGAAGGTACCTTCCCAGGGGTGGGACGGGGTGAAGAGGATCGCTCTGCTCGCCCGTCACCCGCGGGGTGCACCCAGCAGCACCTCAGCTCAACCGTGGGGTGCTGGCGTCGCCCGGGCTCTGCCTGCCCCGAGGGCAAGGGATGGGACCAGGGACGTGACCGGGATGGAGGCTGCGTTCTGGACAAAAGGGCTGGATTGTTCGGTACAAGCATACCCCCTGCCGACGAGCTGGAAAAGCACAGCTCCTTGGGCACCCCCCGCGAAAAAATCCAAACAACGAGCGAACCCCGGGGAATAACACCGGGGGCCCAGGCGAAGCAGAGCGGCTGAAGAGAAGCCGAGCGCAGGCGAGGGGCTGGAGCCGGGCGCTGCCGGCAACACGCGTGAGCACCCGGCACCCGCCCACCCGCGTCTCGCCAGGCCCAGCATTGCCGAGTGTTTCCCACAGGAGTTTCGCGATTTCCAGCCTTTCCCGCCCGGCTCCTCCGCGCCGCATACGGGGCCCCCTGCGAGCCCTCGCCAGCGCCGCGGGCAGCGGGTGCCCGGGCCGGGGCATCCCGGGGTCGGGTTTTCCGGTGCTTGAGGTCGGTTTGCACTTTCCCCTCGGAGTGTGGCTCTTTTTTTTTCTTTTTTTTCCTTTCTTTTTTATTTTTTTTTTATTTTTTTTTTTTTGTTTAATCCGGCAGCGCTGCCCCGGCCCGACCAATCAGGGCCCTGTGGGGTGGGGGGAACCGAGCCGTGGGCTCTAAAAGCCGAGACCTTTGTGCGCTGGAGCCGGGCGGAGGCCTGCACTGGCTGCCGCGGCGTAAGGGATGCGGGGCTGGGATGCTGGGATGCACCGCCGCTGCCGCCGGGAGGAGCCCTGGACCGCGCTGCACTAGTGGGCTCAGAAGCCCACCTCCCCGCGGCAGGTATTGCCTCGCCTTCTCCGGCGCCCAAATAAACGTGTGGTAGCAGCCCAGCTTGCACTGCTCACCGTTTGCCTGGTCTGGGGTGGCTGGGGTTTTGTTTGTTTGCTTTGTTTTCCTTTACCCACGTTGTTTGCTCCCTCCTTTGCACCTGCTGGTGTGTTACGGCAGGCCCTATCGTACCCTGCGATAGGGCTGTGTATGTTGTGCTGTTGGTGTGGGGGCAGAGCAGCCTGGGAAGATGGGGCTGTTGGTGGAGCTGGGGGTGCTGCCCACCAGTGTTGGCACTTGGCATCAGGCTGCTTGTGGGGATGGGGTGAGAGTAGAGTGGGACCCTGGGGCCTGTTACAGTAGGGTCACTCGAGGAGGTGTGATCAGTGCTGCCTATCGCTGCTGCTCCAGGCTGGGTGCTGTATGTGCACCTCCAGGCTCTCCTCCCAGTGACATGGGCAGACCTACCCCCTTTGAAACCGGCTGAAATTTGGCCCTCAACAGACCTGCAACCCAACTGCTTCTTCTCAGGTACCAGCTGGGGGGGGACATCCCAGCAGCTGCCTTGTCACCAGGTTGTGCCATAGGTGGTGGCCCTGGGCAGCGGTAGCAGCTCTACTCTGTCTCCAGCCAGCCCTGCTGCAGTGGGACCTGCCTGCATCTGCTTTAGCCCCACTTTGCATTTTATCTAAAGCCCTGCTGCAGTTCCAGAGCTGTGCCATGTCCTTGACAGCAGGAAAGCTTCCTCCTGGGCTGAGCAGTGATGATTGGAGCCAGCCAACAGCATCACAGGCACTGAACCTGGGCTGTCACTCTTTGAGCCATGTCCCCAGCATCTGCTGGGCTGAGAGGGGACAGGCTGGTGGGACAGGCTGAAGCTGGGAGATAGAAGGGTTAGGTAGGTAGTGGTCACCCATCGCACCTGGGTTTGGTCTTTGCTCCTGATGAGACGCAGGAGTGATGGAGTAGCTGCATGCCTGGCTGGGAGCATGAGGAGTCTCAACCTTTGCACTGTGGGAAGTTACCCAGCGAACTGCCAATGAACTTGGATGCTGAAGTAGTGCTTCTGCGCCAAAGCCAATGGCTTTGCGTGAACAGAGGATGGAGGAGACATCAGTCACAGCCACCCCATGGAGCCACCTCTCCTCACTCCTGTTGTTACATGGATGCGACTGCCCTGATTGCTGTCTGGAGCGTGGCTGAGCCCTCATGCAGTGTGATGCACCCCACAGGGCTTGCAGTCTGCCCCGCAGCACTTGGGATGGGGATGAGCCCTGGCTGGGGACCAAGGGCAGGCACTCACAAGCCCCCCAGGCAGCCGTTGGTGAGGCTGTTTGCATGAGCAAGAGCTGGGTCTGACCACAGGAGCCTGCAGCTGCTGAGGGGGCCTGGTGGCCCCAGGAAGCAGCTCAGGGGCTGTTATGCAAATTGAGAGGAGCCAGGAAACTGGTCAGAGGGCAGAAGAGTGAGCCTGAATTTCTCTTCTCTCATCTGTGTCACCAGCATTTAATCCCCTGGCTCTGAAATGCTGTGGCAGTGCCTGCCGAGAGCCTTTCCTGAGCTCCTTCAAGCATGGCATCTTGTACCTGGGCACCAGATGGTGCTTGTCCCTGTGGCTTAGCAGAGCTGGGCACTGAGGGTCCCCCTGCTCCCAGGCTTGGTCCCCATGTATGGCTCAGCCCCATGTTCTCCACACTGGCTCTGTGGCTGCTGCAACCATGGGCAGGACATACAGTTTTGGGAAGGGGCTGGGAGCAGTGTGGAGTGGTGTCTGGCTGGAGGCTGGTGGTGGGACAGAGTGAGGCTGTTTTCAGCAAAATCTTTGTTCCTGGAGTGCTTCCATGCATGGCCCCACAACAGTCTCTGGGACAGCGGGACTGCTGCAGGGCCTTGATAGAGAGGACCTCTACCACAGGATATGGAAGGCAAGATAAGCCTTTTGGCAACAGAGAGACTAGAAAAGTGGCACTGGTGGCTGAAGTATGAAACGTCCAAGGATTTGGCCCTGGTACAGTATCCTGAAAGTCATTCTGATTCCTTCTTTGTGGCATGTCCCTGGGGATTAATAGTGGCTGTTCTCTCCAGGGGAAATGCCCTGTAATGATCCTGAAAGCACCTTTAGGTGATGGAGGCTGGGCACTGCGTGGCTCTGTGACACTGCCTGCAGACTGGCGGTGCTGCTCCAGTGGGATGGGGTGACTGCTTTTGCTGCCCTGAAGTGGAGTGCTCTCTGGGCTTGGGCTCCTGCCACAGTCATTTGCCTCTGTGCCCTCCTTCCCTGCTGCCTTCCTGTGCTGCAGGGAGGCAGAGCACAGCTGAAAATACACCCTCCGGGTCCCCTTCTTCCTGCCTGTTTGCTTCCTCCCCTCCTGGCCTGGCTTTTCAGAGTGGCTTCCTAAGAAAACAAAGGTCGTGCTGTCACACTTGGCCTATATATACACACAAACACATGCACACACACACATGTGTATGTGTGGCTGGCGCCCTGCTAATAAACTTTGACCACATTTCCATCCTGGTGGACAGAGGGGCGGTGATCTGCAAACATGCTTAGGTTAATGGGGCTGACAAGAATGAGCAACTGGGGGAGGGAGAGAGAGGCTTTCCTTTCCTTTAGTACAGAGGGGGGCTGCTCTGCAGCTCAACCCCTTATTAGATGGTGGAAAAGCCACACATGGGGCACCCAGCACACCCCACCTGCAGGGAGGTCTTTGATCTGGGCTTGAATCTGGGCTGTTGCTGTGGGAGCTCCCTGGGGAGCGATGCATGACTGCCAGCCCACTCACCTGGCTGAGCCCCAGCACACTCATCCCACAACTGGGGAGAAACTGAGGTGCTGGATATAGGTGTAAGAGGATGGGTTTTTCTCTGAGGGGCATCTGCTGGTATTTAAAAATGCTGGTTTTCTTTTGTGCAGAATGGGAATATGTCTCTTCTTGATCCCCAGCCACCACATGAGCCCCCTCTGCCTGCACCAAGAGCCTGTCCTCTTCCTGCCTCCCCTTGCCTATGTTTTAAGCACTGGCAGGGCAAAAGCTCTGGGGGACCATGCCCCTGCCCAACCCGATACAGAAAATCTCCATGTCGAGCTCTGGAATAAGACAAGCGGACTCCAGCTCTGAGCCCAGTGCTGGTGCCACAGCCTGGCTCCAAAACCCCCAGCCTGCACCACGTGCACCCCAGCGATGCAGCTGGGGGCCACCAAGCTCCACCAACTCTGAGTCAGTAAGTTGCCACCAAATGGAGTCATCCCGCAGCTCCCTGCTCCATCCATCTTCCTTCCAAAAAAACCCCAACTGCCAAAACCCACTGCAAAATCCACTCATCTATATTCAGGCTGAGAGCGCAGGGCTTGCACTGACTTATCTGCTGTCATTTTCCAGAAACTTCACCTCAGGACTTGGCGTTTCCATGCTGTCTCAGCAGCAGGGTGCCACCAGGGACAGCAGAGCTCAGGGCAGCGCCCACAGGCTGTGTGCAACAACTGGATAACCTGTGGTGCCCTGTGGGCCATGCTTCCTTAGCCCCATTCAGTATAAAAAGTAGTTTGATTATTAAAATACACTGCGGGAAGAGCTTTAGGTTGAGCAGGCAAAGACAAAACCCTCCCAGGCTCTACGGCAATGCTGAGTCTGGAGGATCAGCGATCTGTGGAGGTGTGACACCCAGGGGTGACTCGGGGCAAGTGTCCTTTTCTGTCCCCAGGCTGCAGCCGGTGCCCAGGGGAGGGCAATGGACAGAGGCCAGGCTCCTTTGCCCTGGATGCAGCTCCTCTGGGGCTGTGCCCCCCACTCCTGGGCAAGCAAAGGCTGCCAGGCACAGGGAGAAGGGGCATCTGTACCCAGCCCTGGCCCCCAAAAGCCCCACTCCACACTGCGGGCCGCAGCCGTGTTGCCCGCACCTTCCTGCATGCAGGGCTGCCACGGGTGCAGCCCACAGCTCAGCATGCCAGTGCCCACACCATGCAGCAGCTGCCCGGCGCAAGCCTCCCATCCCTCCACCCTTCCCGCCGTCACATGGGCTCCAAATGGGGTTTTATTGCATCCTGTTTTGCAACAGCGTGGGGATGAGCCCATTGCGGGGCTGTCAGGCTGGGTCCCCAGTCCCAGCAGGATGGGCTGAGCTGGGGCAGGAGGAGAGGCTGAAGCTCTGCCAGCTCCTGGCTTTGGCTGCTGACCGTTAACACTGCTTTTTTTACACTCAGTATCACCAGGACATGGGTTATTCCCAGGAAGGAAGCCAGGCAAAACCATGCTCTTAAAAGGCTCCGGTGGCCTTTGCAGTGGGAAGCCCTCAGGCTTTGCTAAGCAGCTGCCTGAAATTAGGGTAGAGGGATGCAAGGAAGCAGCCTTTGAGCACTACAAGGCTGCCCCTATGCTCCCCATCGCCTTGTTCCCCTCAACCCCAGCCTGGAGGGTCCCCTGGGCTGAGCAGTGAGGCTCGGTGCCCCCTTCCATTGCGTGAAGGCAGGAGGGGCCAGACTGAGTTCCCTCCTCTACTGGGGGGGCTGCCGGCGGGTGCCGCTTTGGCACCCAGCCCAGCAGCAATTACTCCAGCAGCACCATGCACAGCGATGATGCCATGCTGCAGGAACGGCAGGGGTGGCTTGCCTCTGATCCCGCTGCTCATGGGAGCTGCCAGGCTGGGATCGGGCTCATCCGGCCATGTCCTGTGTCAGGTCCTCCCACCCTCGTGAGGGGTTCTAAATATCCCAGCTGTGACACACACCCCCACCCCCACCCACCCCAGCATGGTACTGCCCTGGATGTTTCCCCTCCTGGTTGCAAATGGGGAAGTTATGCTTCGCAGTAAGCAGGCTCATGGGGTGCATCCTGTGCAGACGCTCCCATGACCTGGTGTCCTGGTCCCCTGAGTGGTTTGGGCCTGTGAGCAGGATCTCATTTGGGTAACACACAGCACATTCCTGGTCTTTGGGGTCACAGAGGGAAGCTTGAAAATGGACCTGAAGGCAAAAAGAAAAGGAGCCCCTTCATCTGGTGCTTTCTCCCAGGGGTTTGAAGGCAGCCATGGTGGTGGGATCTGGCATGGTGCTTTCCAGCCTCTCCTCAACCAGAATTCATTCCTCTTTCTTCAGCTGTAACACTTATTTCTTCCTGAAAAACACCCCTGCTGCCATTGTCGCCCTTGGCCATGCTGTGCACCCAGGCAGCAGAACACTGTGCCTGCCCCACTGCAACAGCTGCTGCTTCCCATCACCCTCCCTGCATCCCTCCTCAGCCCTGCGCTTCCAGTTGCACCGCCAGATATTGGGATTGGGGCTCTTGGCCCTCCCTCTCAGCCTACGGTGTTAGCTTGGGCTCCCAAAGCTGGGGGTGCTCACATCCCATCTTCCTCCATCCATGGACACTCTCTTCCTTTTTCTCTCTCCAGCCTTGGTTCTGGGTCAGAGTTTGCGGCTACGCTGCCCCAGAGAAGGGGACCACAAGCCCCAGCACTTGTCTAGTACTCAGAGCTAATATTGCCCAAATAATATTTCTTTCCTTATAGACCCCCATTAGCTCTGCTCCCAGTGCCTTCTGGCCATCCCATGGGATCTCAGCAGGGGGACTGTCATCCACCACCCAGCCAGCCCCTGCTGCGGCACACAGGGAGCTCCCCTCCCCACCGTGTGACCTTGTTTGGGGCCCAGTGTTTATTAATCTGAGCTCAACAGGCAACTCCTCTTGGTGAATGGGCCAGCTGGTACTTGAGGGATGGAAGGGAAGGAGGGTAGGGAAGAGGGAGCAGCTCCTGGCCAAAGCCAAACCTAGGGGAGAGATGCAGGGAGAGCTGGACCCTGTGTTGTATTAAGTACATGCACAAGAGAGCAGCTGTCAAGGAGGAAAGTGACCCTGGTCCCCATGGCATGATTTGGCTCCATGCTGGGGGATGTGGCTCTCCTTTGCTCCCAGCCACTTCTGCAGGAGGCTGGCATGAAGCATCCACCCAGACACATACCACCAAAGCAGGGCACAAGCAGGCCAGCAGGTTCATTGCGATGCTGAACTCCTTCACAAGGAGGGGATGGAGAAGGGAACTGAATATTTAATGCCAGCAAAGTACCTTGATGCTGGTATCTGGAAGACACTGGGAAGGGGATGGGAGCTGTGATTAGAGTACTGCTCACCACAGGTAGCTTGTGGGGCAGCCATCCTGGGGCAGGGTGGCACTTGTACACACATTGTGTCCTCCACCCTGGCTTTTTAGCCCCTTTGCTGATGAAGGCATGAATCACCAGCCCTTGCTTGTCACCCAGCAAGGGCAACATGGGGTACAGGAAAGGGGGCACACCAAAATCTGGGGGCATGTGCATGTAAAAGCAGGGGCTGAGGGTGGCCCACCACTGTTTGCAGGTGAGCTGTGCCCTGCTGCTACTTGGGTTGATTTCTCCTTGGGGGGCTACAAGGGAAATGGGAAGGGGGAAAATACAAGCCCTGTGGGGATGTAGGTGTTTTTAAGCACATTCAGCTTAAAGTTTAAAAGCTTAAGCCAAAAGCCAGGGACAGCAGGGAAAGACTCCTGTGCCCTGGGAGGTAAAAGAGACAAGGCTGTCATTGCCAGGGCAAGATAAACCTGAAAGGGGGAATGGAATAAAAAGCGGGTGAAAGACGAGCGAAGGAATCACTAGCAGCACCAGCAGCAGGCTTTCCCGCGACAGTATCAGACCCTCGCAAGCGGGGAAGGCTGGCCAGGGGCTGGGAGCAGGATCCCACCCACTTCCCATCATTCCTCTCTCACGCCTTCCAGAGCCGTCGCTGTCTCCTCTTCCACTTTCCGGCAGTCACCTCTGGCTCAGCCGCGGTGCCCGCTGTCTCCCTCCCACTCCGGAGGGCAGAACGGGGCTGGGAATCCCGCAGGCTGCCCTCCCGCCCAGGTCTTGATGCTCGTTTCTGTGGGATCAGCAACTGTGATCACGGTGGAATCGCGCTCTCTCTCCTGCCACTAGGAGGGGACGGCAGCGGGAGCACCCCGCTCTGCCCGGTGACCCGGGGTCTGTACCCGCGGGCCGTCCTCCCGTGCACTCTCCGGTGGGGCGCAGCTTCCCCCTCTGGTTCCCCTTCCCCCGCGCTCTTTTTGCCCCCAACAAAACAGCGCCCCTTATTGGTTGCTCCCCCAGCACAGTGCTCCCTACTGGCTGCCCCCGGGACAGCGCCGTGGGGACAGGCATCCTTGAGGGTCAGGAGAGGGCGTGTGCACATGTTCATGCACATGCACACACATACACACATGCTCACCTCTGTGTCCACACACAGCCCTCACTCGCACACTGGGGAGGAAATGAGGAGCACACACAGGACACACAGCGTGGGTACCACACGTGGGACCCCCAAATGCACACTACACAGACCCCATGTACAGCACCCTCACTGCCCATGTGCATGCACGTGCACACCTGCACACACTCTTGCTGTCACACCCCCACAGCCTGGCACACGCAGGCACAGCCATGTGAACACACACAGTGTTGTAAGTGCAGGCTGTTGCGTGTCTGTCACGTCAGCAGTGTCCCATGTGTGCACACTGTGTTACACATGTGCAAACATGGTGTCATACATATACAACGTGTGCTCAGTCACATGTCTGCAGTGTCACGTGTCTGCACAGTGTCACATGTGCCTGCAGTGTCGCATGTGCAGACTGCCACGTATGCGGATGCATGTGCACTGCCACACGAGCACACGGTAGTGTGTGCTGTCACGTCAACACATGCCCATACACCCAATGCACGTGTGCACACACTTCCCCATGCACACAAACTGGCACACAAGTACCCAAGTCACATGCATATGCAGCCATGCGTGCACACATCACCACTGCAGCGCTCTCCTGTGCACACACAGCACCTCTCCAAGGCTGCCTTGAACACGCGCCGCGTCCCTCAGGGACCACCATGGCGCTGTAGCAGTGCCCTGTGCTGGGCTGCGGTGCCGAGGCAGGATGGGGGGCGGGGGGGGGTGACGGGAGAGCCGGCGGGAGAAGGGCACGGCCCCGGTGTTGCTTCCACCAAGCTGAGGTCGGGACAAACTCATCACACGTGTGCGAGCCAGGTCTGAAATAACACCTCTCGAACACAGCTCGGACACGGCAGGGCGCGGCGGTGGCGCGGGAGGGGGCCGGGAGAAGACACGCGTCCCCCGTCCGCAGGGCACGGTGCGAGTAGGGTTCTTTGTTCCTCCCGCCCCTGGTCCTCCATGATGTGGAGAGGGCGCGGGCGAGGCCAACTCTGCGAAATGGCGGCCGGGGGAGGCGCGGATCGGCAGGAGGAGGAGGAGGGAAGGCCGGGCGCCCTCCCCGCGCACGCCGCCGCGCACACAAAAGGCTGCAGGGAAAACACGGAGGATAGCGGGAAGTCGCGCGGAGCGGCCTCCCTGCTGCTCCACCCGCCCCTCTTTGGTACGGGACTGCCCTTCCTAAGACCCTGTGCCGCACGGGTCGCGTCACGCAGACCCTTTTGGGGAGGTGGGCCCCAGCCACCCCGCCGGACAGCCCCGAGTAAGGGATGTGGTGGCGATCTGGGGGTCGGTGGGGGTGTCGGGACTGGGGCCAGGCGCCTCGCGGAGGGGCGGGCCGGGATCGCACTGAAGGGTTCTATTGCCTCAGTCGGTGCTGGCGAAGTGCCCCCCCCCGCCCCCATCTCTGGGCACGTCCCTTGGCCCCCCAAGGGAGAAGGATGGGTGCCCGGCTGGTTGGTGTCCCACAGGGCGAGCGCCGCCGGAAGCAGGATGTGGCAGCCGCTGTGGCTCCTGCGCCCCGGCCAGCGGACACTGCCGTTCCTGTACTCCGCACTGGAACCGCGTGATGCTCGCGGGCCCGTCCCGCTGGGGAAGGGCGAGCTGCGGGCCTATCACCGGCGCATCGTGGCGGCGCAGCCGTTGAGCGGACGCCGCCGGGCACAGGGACACGCTCGTGCCCGTGCATGCCTCGGCCTCTCCCGGGACAAAGCCGTGCTCCAGCAGGCAGGGAGAACTCGGCAAGTCCGGGCACAACGCAGCTTTGTGCCGAGCTTTTTGTTTGAAGGGGCGCAATGGCTCCTTTCGGGTGCCCCCTCGCAGCCCCGGGCGTTGCTGCAGCGGCTGGGCCTTTTTTGGGATGGGGCCCTTCCTGGGGAGAGGCTGGCGGTGCGGAGGGAGGGGAGCACCCACCCAGGAAGCCTGAGTCTCCCAGCAGGTCTGGCCTCCTCAGCAGGTCGGGCCGGTTTCGAGGTGCCGTGAGGCCAGGGTGGCTCCTGGGCGGTCCTGCGCCTCCCACCCGGACCGATGGCAGGTCCCCAAGGGGGAGCTGGTGGGGTGGTTGGGAGCGACGGCAGACTGGCAGTGGGGATGAAGGCGCATGTAGCTGGGATGGGGATGGACCAGAAATTGTGACTCACAGCTCTCCTTAGTCTTGACTTCATCTCTGCTGTACCCATATGCGATGAGTCTGTTTCGGTCTCAGCCTCGTGAAAATGAGTATTGGGGCCAGGCTGCAGCCCCCACCCCATGCATGCGGTGTAAGTCGAGCATCTCCTGCTCTGCATGGGTCTGGAGTCACTGCAGGCTTGGGGCAGTGACACTCAAAAATGCCATGTGCGTCTAAGCCACCAGTGAGGCTGGACACGGTAGGTGAGGGAGGAGCTGCCCACCCAGCAAACCACGGACAGACCCTGCAGCTTCCCAAGCTCTGCTCTCTTCCCTGCCACGAGGACACCACCCCACAGCAAAGTCCCCTCCTCCAGTGCCACCAAGGGTCTGGGCCACCATTCTAATCACCTCTGTAGACAGCATTGGCACTGACAAGTGTTCCCGTGGATGTCACCCTCTCACTGTGGTGGATGTTCTGCCTAGCTGGAGAGGCAGAGTACCCATGGGCCAGTGCCAGGCAGTGTTATCACCCCATGGAGGGCAGTGTCCCCGCCATGTCCCTCTGCAGGGTGCAGGTTTGGGTCCCCAAGAGGTGACATGAAGGTGACATGGAGGCAGGGCACCATCTGGTGGTGCCTGGGCACAGCACATGCCAGTCCACACGTGTGCTGCCCACCCACATGTTCCCGTGCACTTATGCCCACACACGTGTGTGCACCCACCGCCAGTGCACGTGTGTGCACACTCGTGTGCGTGTGCACACACGTGTACACCCAACCCCACATGTAAACACACACCTCCGTGTTTGCACACCCAGTTGTGCACACCCACAGTGCACACATGTTCACACACACATGCGGGTCAGTGCACAGGTAAGGCCATGGTGGCACACACAGGCATGGGGTGAGTATGATGCTCAGTGGAACGCCTGGATCCCTGCATGGGCCATGTGTGTGAGCACGCATAGACGTGCTGGGCGATGGTGCATGCAGGGAGGGAAATGGTGCCGTACACTCTGATTTTCAGCCAGGCAGGCAGCATGGATAGGGTAAGCATGTGTGCATGGCATGCCCGCTGAATTCACTGCTCCGTCAGGAGAGCAGAGCTGAACCAGACTGGGATTTCCCTACTTGACCCTGGGGTAATTATCAGCTCTGCCAGTTTCCCTGGAGGCACCTTGGGCATGTCAGTTACCCACTGACCTCCCGCTTGCCTAGGGCAAGGGCTGCGGTAGCCACAGGTGTGAGGCATCACAGTGCTGGGGGAGCAGCCATGGAGAGTGAGGCCAAGGCAGGGGTCCTTCCTGGTACCCTGCAGACACCCAGGGCTGGCGACCTCTCTCGAAGGGGTGTGCAGGGCTGCAGAGGTTTTGGCTGCCAGCCTGGCTCGCACAACTGGAGACAGAAGAAGAGCTAAATTTAAAGGTGTTGAGGCTGGCAGGGGGGACTGGAGGAGTAGCTGGCTCAGGGCTTCTCTCTGGCCGCCCGTGCTTGAGGCGTGGGGCACGGGCATGGTTTTGGCACCACACTCCTTTTTTCACTGGGGAGTTACAGGGTTGGCAGGGAGACGTGCCCATTTCATCAGCAGGAAATGATGCCGGGGCTGAGCTCCAGTGGTGCTTCGTGCTGCAGTGGGGATGTCCCTTCCCCTGTGTGACCCCAACCTGTGTGCAGCAAGCCCCCATAGACACCTGGACTGTCTTTGCAGCCTCACTGCATGCACACAGCTGTGCTGTCACACAGCCAGGCATGCATGCACATACACATCTGGACACATGCATGCAGCTGGACATAGACTCACCCCACAGACCTCCTCAGCTGGGGCCAGCCCCCCCCCATCACAGGCCTCAGGTGCACACATGGCCGGCTGTGCACGCCACAGCCCTGGTCCTTCCCCCCACCCCAGCACTCTGGGGTAATAAAAGTACATTTGAGGGTGCTTACAACTTTTAATTAAAATCCCTTTTCCCAGATAATTTTCAGGGCTGCGAGCAAGGCACAAAGTGCATGTGTGAGTCTCTTGCAGGCAGGGTGGGGAGTTAAAAAAAACCCCACAGCTGAAAAGTGGGGCCTGTATTGGGCCCTGAAAGCTGCCTTTGGCTGCACTAGTCCCCAAAGCCAGCAAGAGTCAGCAGGAGCACCCACATTTTGGGGAGTGAGAAGCCATCAAGCTGGTGGGATGCCTGTGATGCCACCCCAGCACTCACAAGGAGCTATATGGGTGCTTCTTCCCCCCTCCCTCCAATCCCAGGATCCAGCAGATGCAGGCAGGCCTAGAGCTGGCTAAAATGAAAATAGAAAAAAACCCAACCCTGGGACAGCTCCAGAGCTGCTCAGTGTTAATGAATTCGTACCCGCAACGTGAGCTGCCCTCAGCCCCACAACATCCTAACATAGTCACGGCCGTGGCTGCCACCCCAACCCGCCTGCTGGCCACTGCCTTGCTTTAGGGAGGAGACCGTGCGGACACTTTTACTACCCCTTGCGCACCAGTGTGTGCCAGGGGCTTTGGGCTGTGGGTGGTGGAGGAAGGGAAGCTGTACCCGTACCAGCTTACACAGCCTCTGCTGTGGGGCTACAGTGCCATTTGCCTGACGGTAGCCTGCCAGCTCCCTGAAAACCACCCCAAAACCCCTGTGGGGGCTGGGGCAACACAGCAGTGGTGCCACGGTGTGACACCCCACCGCCTCTGGAAGGTGGGATAGGGTCCCCTGCGCATCCCTTTCCCTCACTATGAGGTGGGATGAAGGCACCGTGCTGAGTCTGGCGGGTGCCTGGCACTGACACTCCCTTGGAGGCAGAACAGAGCTGCTTTGTTTCCCCATGTCCCACCATTGCTATTACCCCAAAATCCCCTTCCCTGCTCATTCCCCCTGCTCAGTGGGATGAGGGGGCCAGGTGGAGCACCCCAGCCTGGCCCTCACATGGGGTGTGAAGCAGCTCTTTCTGCCTCTGCCTGCTCCTGCTTGGCTATTTTTGTCCCTGGCAGTGGGCAAGGACTCTGCTGGAGCTGCAGCCACCAGTGGGGTTGAGAGCAAGGGCTGGGGCCATGCTAGCAAATCACGAACCTCTTGGAGTCAGGCTCTCTGGAGTGGGGAAGCAAAGGAACATCCCGATGTCATGGGGTTGGGAACAGCCATGCCACCATGAAGTTTGCTCCATAAATCCCCGGCTACTGGAGTCCCAGGATGGAGGAAAGTGAAGCCAACCCCGAGTCCGGCCCTTGAAGAGGCAGTGGCCCATAAATGGGAGCAGGGGTGGCTCAGGGGACACCAGCTATTGGGTTTTGGGGCCAGGGGTGAGAGGGAGGGGCGGGGGTGGGAGAGAGGGGGAGAAAGGGACGAGAGAAGCAGGCAGCGCTGTGACTCAGCCGGGGGTGGCAGCCCGTGAGGTGTTTGTGTTGTTTCTAACGTTACGGTTTCCACAGCACCGGGAAGCAGCCCCAGGGGGCCGGCGGGGCCCGGCAGTACCGAGGGCGGAATGGGGCAGCAGCGGGAACGAAGGAGCCGCTCTGCCGCTAGCGCCTCAACAGCTAAAAATAGTGCGGGCTATTGTCGCCGGCAACAAAGCCTCTGGCGTATTTTTAGCGTTATCTTCACCATCATCAGCTCTGCTGCCCTCCCAGGAAGCGCAGTGCCCGCTCCACCCGGGCACTGCCCCCCGGAGAGCCGGGCAGAGCCTCCTCCCTAACCCCGGGCACAGCCCCTACAGCCTCCGTGCCTCAGTTTTCCTCCTGCGCGCTGTGCTATGGTGCCATCCCCATCCCACCGCTGTCATCCAACTCCACCCCACAAACGGACCAAAGCTGCCATGCTTGTCCCCTGCGTGTCCACTGTGTCCTCTACCCCAAAGGAGTGCTTGAGGACTCATGGCATGTAGGGCAGCCGTCTCCACCCAGGCAGCTCCAGTACAGCCCAGACAACTGGAAAAGGAGGGCAGAGACCGGATGCAATGAGTTGGCCGAGTGTCACTAGGAGACCGATGATGGTCCCTCCTCTCTTGTTGGAGCGCCAGTCCTTCTCCTTTGCTCATTCCAACAGGCAATCATTCCAATCAGGCTCATTCCAATCAGGCTGTTAAGCCGCCCTGTCCAGCCCCACTCAGCGGGGAGCTGTCATTGCTCACCCGGGGTGAAATGAGTTGGCGTGGTCTCAGCACAGCAGGCGGGTGCCAGGGGTGCAGCAGGGAGGGCTGTGCCAGGCTGTGCGGGCTCTGCCAGCAGCTGGGCACAGCCCAAACCCCAAAGCGCCAGGATAACACTGGGTTTGTGCAAATTTCCCCAAGAAAACAGGGAGGAAGGGAGGGAGGTTTAACTTGCCTTTTCCCTGCCAGAGCAGCTCCACTTTCTGTCCTTCTGGTGTGCACTTCTCCATCACAGAGGGAGCAGATCAGAGTGCCTTGTCCACAGCAGCTCTGGGGCAGGGATGAGGTGGTGGTGATGACCCAGAGCCGGGCCTGGGAGGTATGTGACTGGAGACAGGTTGGATCTACAGGTGGGCTGCGGCTGCCAGCACAGCTGCCCATGGTCATTTTGCCAGGCAGGGGGCACAGCCAAGGCAAGCAGTGAGCCCGTCTGTCTGATCACGCTTGGATTTCACAGCGCAGCCCTAAGCTGAGGGTGCTGCGGCCCCGCAGTGATCTCTCCCCATCCAGCCGGCTGCATACCACCATCACTCATGTAGGAAGCTGGGGACCAGGGGACTGCTCTCACAGAGGCACGGGGCAATTAATAACGCCCAATGACAAGCAGGAGGAATTGGTCACCCCTTCCCTCTGCTGCTCAAGTACCTGCTGCTCCCGACTGTCCTCGAGGCAGTTCCCGCGTGTCTTTTCCTACACACTGTTTCACGCAGGGGGTTTTACTCTGTGCCCCTCTCCCCTGCTCAGTGCTGTCTTGGCATCCTGCCTCACTCTTGGCTTGGGGTCCTGCCTGCTCTAGCTGCAGAGCCCCGGGCAGAACAACCTCTCCCCTCAGCCCAGATTCCGAGGGTTCCCTATTACTTGGGGAAAGGGAGGTGAAACCTGCTTGGGAGGGGCAGGGAGTCCCCCTTCCCCGGGCGGGGGGGACACAAACACGAATGGGGCTGTATCTCTGAGGTGCGACTGAATGCTGCTGCTGGGGCATTTATGGCGGGGGGGTGGGTGGGGGGGGGTGTCATCTACATCTTGGGGAGGGGGTGGTGGGGCACGCTGTCAACAGCACCCCTGGAAGCCGAGACTGAAGGGCGGGGGGAAGAAATGGGTCTGGTAAGAGCAGAGCTGTGCATTGTAGGTGGAGGAGGGTGCTGGGGAGCGGAGACCGGGGGTACAGGAGACAGCAGCACCAGGAGCTGGAAAGGGGGAGAGCAGACCTTACAGGAGCAGAGCTTTGGGGTGGGTGGGGGAGTACTGCAGCGAGGAGGTATGAGACCCGATCCCCCACTGCAGCAGGGATTGAGGACCGGGCGATCGGGGTCCTCCTCCAGCCGCAGTCCTAGTCCCTGTCCCCCGGCAGTGGGGCGGGGAGCACGCAGCCCCCCCCGGCCGGGCCCCGCGGTGGCGGACCGGGGGAGCTGGAGGCATCGGCTCAGGGCGGGCAGAAGCAGAGAGCGGCGGCGCCGAGACCGGCTCCGGCAGCCCTGCAGTGGATCCGTGCCCGGCGGGCTCCGGCAGCTCCCGCACCGCGGAGGCTTCTATACCTTTGGGCGGCTCCGCACCCGTGCAGCACGGCACCTCTGGTACCCCATGGAGGCTCCGCAGCCCAGGCTCCGGGCAGAGGCTAAGGAGACAGCGGCCGCAGCCAGGCAAGCGGCGGGACAGCCGGCCAGGGGCTCAGCTCCGCTCCGGCACCCCCTGCCCGCGACCCCGCCGAGAACAAGGGAGCACTCCGTAGGGGATTCAGGCGGGAGGATGGTTCCCCCGGGTGGCAGGGGAATGCATGCGACCCCCTTGTCAGGAAGGGGCAGGATCCGGGATTTGCAAAGAACAAAGGACCGGGGGTGGTGATGGAAAAATACCGGCGGGAAGGGAGGGCTGTTCGGTTGCAAACCGGGCTGGGGGCGGCCGTACGTCGTGCGAGGTTTGTGGGGGTGCCAGGGCACCCTGCACGCAGCACCCCTCCATGCTGGGGTGGCTGGTCGAAGTTGGGGGCTATGAAGGGGCTTGCAGCCATCCCGACGGGGTGGGGGGTGAGTGGGCTCTGCCCCCCACCCCTAGCCATCCTGCTGCAAGTTGTGGGGTACACAGGGGCTAAAGGATTTGTGCATGGGTTAGGGGGTGCAGAGTGTCTGCATCAGAGAGGGGTGAATGTGTTTTGGCATGTAGGGGCTTTGCAGGTCTGTATGGGGTGGATTTAGGGGTGTTGTGCTTGTAAAGGAAGGTGGGGGTGACAGTGGGAAAAAAGGGTGGCTGGGGGGCAGGTGGGGCATTCGTGGAGCTGGCATGACCCCTTCTATGTGCTGGTGGCAGAAATGCTGCCAATGCTTGCCTGCACGACCTGCACACCACTCTGCCAACCACGGCTTGACTCTGTACCCCAGTGCCCTCACCGTGAACCTGGAGATGGGGGGACTCCGGAGAGCGGGCTGTGCTGCGCAGGCACTGATGATGCAGAGGACCTGCAGGAGGGCAGCGCTTCCTCTTGCGTGGTCTCTGTTGCCTGACCGAGTCTAGCAAAAGGAGATACAGTTGCTGCTCTGTTAGCCCGAGGTTTGCATGGCCTGAAACAGGACTGGGAGTTGTCACCCCGTATTCAGAATCCTCTGGATGCAGCTGGGCCATTTCCCCAGTGGGGCTGGGGTGGGTGGGAGTCTGCGCTGTTAAATGGGTTGCATGCAACGCGCTGGGTCTTGCTGCCAGACTACAAGTTCCGGTGTGCTCTTCCGCCTGCCTGCCGGCGCTGCAAAGGCCTCACAGGGAAGGTGCAGGGAGCAGCTTTTCCTTTAGCCTGGGTCAGGCAGAGAAGCACAGTGCCGCGCAAGGATGGGGATAAGGGGGAGAGGCCATGCTTTGGCTTTGCTGTTACATACAGATTGGCCAGAGCTATTGCAGGCAGAGGGAGGTGAGAAGACAGTCTGGGCTACGTGTTGGGGAGTGTTTGCCACATGCTTTGTCCCTGTGGCTCCAACCACCACATGTCCCCAGGTCCTAGCAAAGGGAAATGAGAGGTCTGGTAACTGCCCCGAGTCAATCCGTGCCACTGCATGTTCCATGTCTGAAACAGCCTTCTCCTAGGTCCTCCCTGAGCCATCAGCATGTGGATATGGCCAGAGCTGGAGCCATGCTCCTTCTTTGTGTCAGATGGTCCTACAGATGTGGTCCTCTCCTGATGGGGCATCTGCTCTGATGATGTCTGCGGGCTCTTCTCTCTTCTGGCACAATGCCCTGCAGTATGTGGGTACGCCTCTGTGCGTGGCCCAGCTCCTCTCCCACCCCCCTTATCTGCACGGTTCGCATGTGCCAGCCAGATGCCATTGCTGTGCTGATGTTCCTGCCTCATCCTGGCCCCCCTCTCCCTCTTTTTTGCCCCCTCCACCCTAGAAAGGCTGGCGCCGGGCTGGCAGCTGTTTTCTGCCCTCCTGCCAGGTGGGTGGCATCTGCTTGCCCTTGGGTGAAGGGAAGGATTGGGGCAGGGAGAGGTGGGAGACGGAGATCAGGGGGAGGGATAAAGCCAGGCCTATTTTTATACTGCAAAGTAATTACCAGAGCTTTCCAGTCCTTAATCTGCCGAGAGCACCCCAGTGCGATTGGATCCCTCTCTGAGCCTGGCAACAATTCTCCCATCACACGTCTCCTGCGTCAAGCCCCGTATACTCCCACACTTGGGCTCACACTGGGATGCGTGTGCTTTGGAGCTGCCAGCATATTTGCCTCCACCCTCAGCATTGCCCAGCCCAGGAACAGGAATGGGGACCACATTTTGGACCCTGGTTTGCAGCTGGGAGGGGATGTGTCTCACCGCCAACCCCAGTGCTACGTGGTGTAGCCTTGGTCACCTTGCTCAAGTGCTGTGAACGTCTCTGTCCCTACACCTTGCTTGGAGCTGGTGGGTAGATTTGCGTCCCAGTCCTGTGAATGCACTAAACCTGTGTTTTCCCCTACACCTGCTTCTCAGGGGATTTTGGCTGTGGTTAGTGGCCCCACACAGCACCCATCCAGCTTGGTTTCCAACTGGCAGAGCCAGGGTCTGCGGTGCTTCTCTCCCAGCCACGTGCGCGGCGGTTCTGACTGGCAGTGCCAAGTCTCAACTGGCACCTTTCCCAGCCTCTCCCCATCCTGTCATTGTGCCGGGGGTTGCTAAAGAACCTGTTCCATAGCTGCTGCCATGAAGGAGGAAATGGCAGGTGGTGGTTGTGGTAACACCTTTCATCCTGGATCTGGGGACTGCTTCATCTCTGCCTGCCTGCAGCTAGCTCTGGGTTGGAGCATGGGAACTTGTCACCCTGGGGACGGAGGTGAGGGCTTGGGATGGGTCTCACCTTCCTCCACCCACCCCATTCCTGATGCCCACCAGCTCCCCAGCACCTCTCTCCAAAGCCAGGCTGGGGTGTTCAGCCATGCTCCATGGTGGGATGGAGAGTCTTTTTGTGCCACAATGCCTCCACTCAGACCTTGCGGAGTTCACAACACCCTTGTCAAATATTTGGGAGTATCCCTCAATCCATTAGCTCAGGGCACGGCAGCAGGCACAAAGTAAACTTCGCAGTGTACCAGACGTGGTGTCCCCAAAATGCTGCTGTTCCATGGCATGTGGAGGGTAAGCTGCCTCTGAGGCATCCCTGAGTGACCCCAGCAGTGTCCCTTCCCCCTGCCTGGCAGGACCCAGCGGGATGGAAAGCCACCCTGGCTGCAGCCCTGCCCGAGCCAATGTCCATAAAAGGCCCTGAAATGGAGGAGCTGGATGGGGGGTTGGGCTGTTCCTTAAGCCCGAGCAGGATTGTCCCATCTGCCCACGCAAGCAAAGCTTTCCAGGATGAGGGAATGGGAGGCTGGATGGGGGAGAACAGCCCTGGCAGTCCAGAGCAAGGTGAGGGGGCTGGTGCACAGAGCACTCCTCTGTCTCTCCCTGTTTCCTGGGGTGGCACGTTTGTGCTCTGCCCTCAGATGCTGGGGATCTGCATCGCCTCCCACTGAGGTTTGGGCTGGGATAAAACTGCCTTTTCATCGGGTACCTGAGCTGTGGGGTGGCAGGGGCGGGGAGGGCTAGGGGCACGCAGTGGGCTCCCCCGCTGTGCCCCTGCTGCCCCTCCTGAGACAATGGCCACCCTTTGTTGGGGTTTTATGCGCCTGGCCCTTCTACCTCCACATGGCCCCCTTCCCTGGGGCCCAGCTGGTGACATTTTACCACCTCCACATTCACATGGGGATTCAAAGGGCATAGATGCACCATGAAACCACAAAGCACAGCCTCCCCCCACCGCCCCTCCCCATCTACTCAGCATGCCCAGAGAGGCAGGGCCAGGATGCAGAGAGGGGATACACCCGCTGAGAACCTCCTTCTGGGGCTGTTTCAAGGGCAACCTGCCAGTTCCTTGGGGCTCCTTCCACCCTCCTGCTCTTCCCCTGCCATCAGCCTTCTGTCCCTTTGCAACCCTCTTGAGGTCCTTCCTCCCGTCCCTGGCCCAAGCAGGGTTGGCATTTTGGACATCCACTAATGGGAGAAGAAGGGAGGCAGAGTGGGCACTGTTTCCAGGCTGATGATGCTTGACCTTTTGGAGCTGGAGCCGTGTGGGCGGTACCCACCTCTGCCCCACAGGCATCTGGCTGCCAGTGATGCCCAGCAGGGTGACGGTGCCAGCCCTGGCATTGCCCCATGCTCCTGGGTGTAGCCACTCTGTGAGATACTCACTGGCCTCTTTTCCTTCAGAAGGGACCTAGTGTGCAAGCGTCCCTTCCTTGCCCCTTCCTTCCCGCTCCCAGGCCTCTGAAGGCTTTTCCTCAAGGACCTGGGCAAGCAGCCCAGTTTCTCCTAATGGGTCACTGATTCCACAGGGACGCTGGGAATACAGCCTGTAAACAGGCAGACAGAGAGCATGAGTCACAGTGACCGAGAGGGAAATAAATGTGCGAGGGGAATTTGTAGCATGTGTTGTGTCATGGGGATGAATCCAGCCTGTCCCAGCGATGGTGAGTGACTGGCACATAGGTGCTTTCCTGTGCAGCTGGCTGTCCCAGGAAGGTATGGTTGTCCCACTGATGGGACTGTGTCCAGGTGAGCAGCAAAATGGAGATCCAGCTCTCTTCTCCCACCAAAAGCATCCACTGATCTGCTGATCTGCTGTCATTCCAAGGGAGGATCAGTCACTGTCCTAGAGGCAGCTGTGTTTCAGCGAGCAGCACCCTACCCATAGAGCCATACAGATCACATCCCTGCTGAAAGTCACCCTGCCATGGCTATTTTTGGCTGGCAGCGGGGCCGGAGGAGCTGGCTCTTTTCCACCTGCTGCAGCGCACCCGTTTGAGATTACGTCCTTGGTGGTGGGTAGTGCTTGGGTGAGCAGGCTGCCTTCAGCATCTCCTCTCCCTGCTGCCAAGTACCTGCCAGCTTCCTCACCCGTGTGTAAAGCAAGAGTGCTATCTAGTGGCTAATCTCACTCAGGGATATCACTGACACTGGGAATTAACTTCTGCAAAGGCCTCCGATGACACGGGGCACTTCTGTGAGTGTAGCCTTACCATCCGAGTTTGTGAACTGGTAGCCCAAGGTGGTGAAAAGTATATCCACGGTACAGAAAGCCTGCTCTTTACCTTGGCTGCACTTGAGGCTGGAGGGACATCCAGGGCTCAGAGCCACGGGAGAAGGTGTTAGCCAGAGCGAGGGGTGCCCACATGAGGTGGAGTAAGGATGCACCTTACGGGGGATGAAGGGTGAGGACAGTTTGCTTGGGGGGGCAGGAAGCACCTCATGCCAGATGCTTCATCCAGAACACGCTCCCATCTGGCCGCACCCCGGGGAGCCCCTGGCCTAAATCATTTTGTGCTTCTCGTTCAGGAGCCACTGCCGCGGTGTCCCCCACGGTGCATCAACCCCCCCAGCAGGGCAGGAGGGCCCATGCCAGTGTTGGTGTCCCCCATCCGGGCACAGCTGGGGTGTGCTTCAGCGATGCTTTGGCGGGTAGTGGGTGATGAACTGCCCCGTTTTACCCCCCAAACCGCCGTGGGGGCCAGCCGGGCTCATTCCTCATCGGACCCTTCCCCATGCGATTGGCCAGCGGCTGACGTCACTAAGTTATGCAGATTTATGCGCGTTAACCCTTTCTCCGCGGGTCTCAGGGGAACGTGGGGGTGTCCCGCCTCCCGCCCTGCCCCGCGGGTTGCCGTGGGAACCGGACAGGGCTTCTGATGTCACCAGGACGGTTGCTATGCGACCGGTCCGCTCGCCCGTCCCCGAGTGAGGTCACTGTCGCCATGGCGACCGGCCGGTGCGGCTGGGGGGGCTGGGGGGAATGCGGGGCCACAGGGAGGGCGGTGGGAGGGCGGCCCTGGGGCCTTAGCCGGGGAGACCCTCTGCCCCTCTCCCCATCCCCCGGCAGAGATCGGGGAGCTGCCTCCACCCCGACCGGGGGGCTGGGGGTAGGGGGTGGCCTCCCGCGGGAGCAGCTTCGCTTTAAAACAGTGAAATAAAGGAGAATAAAGCTTTTTTTGGCTCGGCCTGAGTTACTATTTTTAGAAATCCTGGCGGAAAACCTACCCGTGCCGGGAATAACTTTCCACGGGAAACGCGCTTCCCCTGTGGAAACAGGCAGCAGGGGGGCTGTGCTCCGTGGGGAGCAGGGCCAGGGTGGGGGGTCGGCCGGGTCCGGGTGCTGAAGCTGAATGCAGTTTCTGCTCTAGTCCCAGTCCCCGTGGATTGGACGTGTAAAGCCTTAGATCTTACATTTCCCCCAGCTTGCATTCCTGCTGGAGGCAATTTATTCCTAAACCTTGACATCTGCTCCGTGGAAAGAAATTGAGCTGCTCCTTCCGAGGCACAAATTCCTGCTTCCCTTCTGCCACCGGCTCTAGGACCCCGGCTGGGCCAGGCAGCACCGCAGCCGGGTGGCTTTGCTCAGCTGGGTGGGCATGCCCCCACACTGCTCCTTTTCCCTGAGAAAATGTCCTGCCCCTCCATTGTGCCACCCCTGATCCTGCTGCCCGATCCGGCGCTGCCGGCGATCCCGCTGTCCACAAAGCCACGGAGATTAGCAGCTCCCTCCGGCTGGGGATTTAGCTAAAGCTACTTAGAGCCACAGAGAGTGGGCAGCAGCCAGCTTGGCTGAATAGAGGAAGACAGAGAAAGCTGGGATATGCGGCCTGAACCCTCTTAAGGATGCTGAGTAGGAAAGGGGTTGCCCGGGGCTAATAGCTGAGCATCTCTTGGTGAAACCCTGGGTCTGGCCAAGCCGGGTATCCTGCAGTGTCTTACCCCCAGCCTCCGTGTTATTTCTAAAACCCTCTGGGGACCTTTGAGCCAAATCTCTGTTCTGTGCAGGCAAGGCAGAGTGACGGGACAAGAGCAGCCCCCGCTTGCAGGATGCTGCCAGTCGAGATGTAGGACAAGAGCTGGCAGATGGAGGTGGGCAGACGGAGGAGCGTGAGGCTGCTCCGAGACTCTTTTCTGTGACAGGATCTTGGCTCGCTGCTGGTTAAACAGCTGCTGAGTTTAGTGGGGCTGGGAGTGCTGTGGGGCTGCTGAGGGAGGAAGGAGGTGTGGATGGGATGGGACCAGGGATGGGGAGCTTGAGTGAATCCCCAGTGTTGGGGGGGTAGCTAGGGAGAGAGCAGGGAAGGGCTCATCTAAAATCACAGAGATGAGGGGGTTGGCTGGAGCTGTGGCTGGGGATGGAGCAGGGGGGAGAGGAGGCTCACAGCCTTTTCTGCGGTACATGCCTGTCCTGCCAATGGCATGTGGAGCACTGTTGGAACACGTTGGAGCCCCTGTACTGCTGTGGTGACCAAAAAGGAAAACTCCCTACCGAGCCTACACAAACATTGCAGCAGGCAAAGCTGCGAGCAGCAGAAAGCCCCTACCCTGATAAAGCACATGGGACAAGAAGGAGCTCCATTAGAGGGACCCTAAACCCACTCTGAGCTCCCCAAAGTCCTCTCTGGAGGCCTAATCCTCTAGTAATGCACATTGCCTTATGGGGAGGGTCACAAGGGAATATCTGGCTGCAATGGAGGAAGAGGAAGAACCCCATATCCTTTGGGAACAGTTCAGCAGATGGGGGGGGGGGCCTGGGGCTGTGGTCAACAGCTCAATGTCCAAGTGGAGACCAGGGAAGAAATGCATTCCTCAGGAGTTAGTATTGGGACTGGTGCTGTTCAATGCCTTTGCTGACAAAATAGACAGTGGGATCAAACACACTCAGTAAGTCTGGTGACAACACCAAACTGTGTGGTGTGGTCAACAAACTGGAGGGAAGGGATGTCAGTGAGAGGGACCTTGACGGACCAGAGAGATGGTCCCATGTGAACCTCATGAAGTTCAACAAAGGCCAAGTGCAAGGTCTTACACCTGGGTCAGGGCAATCCCAAGCAGAAATACAGGCTGGGCAGGACTGGATTGAGACCAGCCCTGACGAGAAAGGCTTGGGGTGTTGGTTGACAAGAAGATCAACATGAGCCAACAGTATGTGCTTGCAGCCCGGAAAGCCAACCATGTTCTGGGCTGCATCAGAAGGAGTGTGAGCAGCAGGCTGAGTGAGGTGATTCTTCTTCTGTACTCAGCTCTCATAAGACCCCACCTGAAGTACAACATTCAACTCTGGGGTCCACAAGAAGGATGTGGAGCTGTTGGAGCAAGCCCAGAAGAGATCAGGAAGATGATCTGAGGGCTGGAACAGCTTTCCTATGAAGACAGGCTGGAGAAGAGAAGGCACTGGGGGGACCTTAAAGCAACTTCCAGTACCTAAAGGGGCCAACAAGAAATCTGGAAAGGAACTTTTTACAAGGGCCTGTAGTGACAGGAAAAGTGGGAATGGCTTTAAACTGAAAGAGAGTAGATCTGAATTAGAGATTAGGAAGAAGTTCTTCATTATGATAGTGGTGAGACACTGGTACAGATTAACCAGAGAAGTTGTGGTTGCCTCATTCCTGGCAGTGTTCAAGGGCAGGCTGGATGGAGCTTTGAGCAGCCTGGTCTAGTGGAAGGTGTCCCTGCCTGTGGCACAGGAGATGGAATTGGATGATCTTTAAGGTCCCTTCCAACCCAAACCATTCTATGATGCTATGATATCCCTTGGAAAGAGTTTAGCAGGTGGAAGAGAGGGGATCTTGGTCTGCAGCCACCAGCACAGGGCTGTCCTAGGGATGAACGAGAGCCTGGTTGCCTGGTGAGAAGTTTGGGGTCCAATAATGCTGGTGCTGAGCCTGTGCAGGATCAGCTGGAATCAGCATGTGGTTTAACCCAGGTGATTTATAGGGATGTCATTATCACAGTCATCACGATCTCAAGCCCTCTGTGCTAGCCTCCAGCCTGGCCCCTTTTCACACAAGCTATTGGGATGGGACAGGATGGACAAAGCCCTCACCTGCCAGACCCTGAGCAACAAATCCTGGTCCACACTGAACCACCCCAACGTGTCCGGCCAGCAGTTCGAGGACCAGGCAGGATCCATCCCTCTGCCCCCTGCTCCCTTGCATTCACCTCGCCTGCCACCTCCACCCTGCTTTCTGGGGGAGCGGGCTGGGGTTTGTTTGGAGTTGGGAGGTTCTGCCCTGTGGCAGGGAGGTGTGTGCCAGGCAGGGTGGCTGTGTGCACACCTGAGCCAAATGGGGCTGGTACAGAGAGGTGGCAGAAGGTAAGAGCAGGGGATGAAGCAGAGAAACAAGTGCCAGATTTTCGACACCTCTGTCTTGTTTTGCACCCAGAGCAAAAGCAGGAGCATCCAAAGCTGGAGTGGTGCTGAGAGGAGCTGCTGTCAGGGAGCTGTTGCACAGTCCTTACCCTAAACCCTCTCCACGAGTGGTGCGCTGCCAAAAAAGCCTTCATGTCTTCTAAGCACAAGGTCACACAGCCTTGAGGATGAGAGGGTCCTGCCATGCCCCCGCTGCTGGGGACGCCGCTCCGGGTCTGGTGCCATCGTGTGGGGACACACGACGCTTCCACAAATCCCTTGTCCCCGTTCCTGAGCTTCACAGCCTTCCCCGGCTGCAGGGACCGGGCTTGACAGCGCCGCTTTCCCAGGCTGTCCTGAACATCGGGAGAATTTCTGTCCCCCTCTCACCACCCCATGTCCACCAAAACTTTCTCTTACACACTCGGTTACCAGTAGGACTCCCTCCCTCTCCACCACATTACCCCCACTCTTGTACCCCACCTGCTGTGGCCACCCCCAAATTGTGACTCTGTTAAGGAGCCAAGCTCCTACTGACCTGGTGAGGACCTCCCCCACCAAGTCCCCTGGGCAACGGAAAGGGGGCAGTAAATGGCACAAGTGGCCATACATGGAAGGATATGATGGGGCTGGGAGGAACTGCTCTGCCCCCTCAGCCCTGAAAGAGGCTCTTCCCTGCTTCCAAACTATCCCCTCTGCCCCTTTTTACACCTCTTATCCCCCCATTTCGTGTTCCTTCTTTCCTGTTTTCCAGCAAACCTCACACACCTCTCCATGGACAAGACCAAACCTGCTCCAGGCCTCCCTTTGCCTAGGGGGGCAGGGTGCCAGCATGCCCCCCAGGGTGCCCCATTGCCGGCTGCACCCCTGCCTACCTGTGGGCATCGCTACCCCAGTCCCTGGGGGCTGCAGCAAGCGGTCACAGCCCGATTCCCCCAGCCCAGCCCGCAGTGGAACGAGGATGCAAGCAAGCGCCTGCCCTGCCAGGGAGCCTCACGCCGTCGTGGCCAGCTGGCGGCTGGTGATAGCCCGTGGCTGTGGGACACGCAGAGCTCCCACGTATTCCCACCAGAGGGAGCCAAAAGGCCACGAATCGTGGTCACTGCCACGCATCATTGCGGAGTCGGGTCGCCGAGCCACGCCACAGCCCTTGGAGATCAAACCGGGACTGCTACCCCTCCATGTGGCTTGCAAAGGCAACCTGCCAGGAAACCCCCTTCCAGCTGCCGCACAGCCCGGGGGGAAAACGCGTATGTCAGTCCCTCTGTGGGCCGGTTGAGGCGCTCACAGCCCCTGGGTTGAGGGACTGTACCCCGCTGCCAGTGCTTTTCTCCAGCCCAGCTGCCTGTGCAATAAATCTGAGGGCGCTTGTGTCTGGAAACAGCAACTGCAGCAGCAAAGAGGATGTTTCCCACACCCTGGGACAGCCCAAACCAGTGTCCAAACAGAGTCCAAACTCCTTGGGGCAGTCCAAACACAGAGCAGGGATGAAGAAACTCTGCTCATATCACTTTACAGTGGATGTAATTAATCTAAATTAATGCAGATGTAAAGTACCAGAAAAGGAGGGTTTGAAATGATGCTCCTGGTGCTCTTGGAACAGCAACTCATGGTGTCACACCAGAAGCTCTTTCTCATTCACACCTCGCCATTTCCCGGGTTTGAGTAGCGTCAGACACATTATTGGTGGGAAAAAGGAGCGGAATGGAAATAACCTGCCAGATGGGGATGGGAAGTGTGTGGAGGGAGAATTGGAGAAGAAATATTGCAGGCAATGCTGCATGGTGCGAGGGGAAAATCTCACCCATTTGCCCAGTATTTGCTTGTTTATTTAAAGCCCATCATTAGTGGCAGCCATGTGGGATGGAATTCACACCAGTACTGGATGAGTCAGGTACCATGTTATGGGCATGTGTCTAATCCACCAAAGTACTCTCCAAATTCCTGTTTTCCACTGAAAACCAGTGCTGTCTGCAGCAGTCAGGAGACCTGGGAGTCCCAGCCCCTCACCTGCATGAGGGAGATTCTGGGCACATCAGTGGCTGGAGCTGAGAGCAGGGGCATGCCATAGTGTTGGCAAGAAAGACAGGATGTGAGCCAGGGCAAATCATGCATAAATGGGCTCCAGGCCAAATCCAGGCAAGTAGCACCAGGCTGCCAATCAGCATTGCTGCCAGAACAGCCTGGTGTGGCTGGGGAGAGGAAATCCCAGCCAGATTTGGCATTTAATCCTGTCTTCCCAGTGGAGCAGCTGGAAATGCCCAGCTCTTGTGGACTTTGGGGCATGGGAAGCAACCAGAGGCCAAGACACTTCTGGGAGGCCACCAAGCCTGGCTGAGAAGCCCCACTCAACAGCTGCAGGGCCAGCAGGAGGGAAACTCTTTCATGGACTGAGTTTGAGCCCCAGACACATCCCATGAGCCCTAGAGGTGCTGGAAGCAGGGTGCGTGTGCCCCAAGTCTTGTGGTGGGCCAGGTGGGATGGGAAAATAGGAAAATATGCCTGCATGTCTGGGAAACCCCTCATGGATGGAAAAGAGGAGAATGCAGGAATTTCCTTAGAACCGCAGCGGCAGGTGGGGACACAGAGGGAAACTGAGGCATGGGAATGTGGACTGGGGGGATGGAGTGGGACAGGTCAGCTGAAATGTGTGGGTGTACAGCTGTCCTCAACCCTCTCCTCTAGACTTGCTGGTGAGGGTGGCATTAGGTTAGTGGCTGGTGAATAGAGGGTTAACTTAGCCTGGCCCTGTCTGGCCCAGCTGCTGGTGCTTCCCAGGGCTATAAAGGAGCTGAGTGGGAGACTGGATCCCTGGTTGGCTTGGGGAGAGGTTGCAGGAAGGTCTAGTAGGGTGGGAAGGGACTCCTCCAGACTTGGCAAGGGGGTGGTAGTGAGGCTGTGCTGGGCTTTGGGCAGAAGTGGAGGTGCAGTCAAACACCCCAGAGCCTGTTGCCTCGGTTGTGAGCCTATTGTATTGGACAGCGCGGGGAGTTTTGCTGTGCTAAAACTGTGCCAGCCTGATGGCTTTTGCTTGCTGTCCCGCTGTAGAGGGAAACTGGATGGGCTAGATCTGCTGTGATTGTGAGATAGAGGTTTGGGGTATTCTCAGTGCTTGCAGGTGAGATGTTTAATTCTGCATTCTGGTTTCTTTCTGAGTGTGAAAATCAGGCTGAGAGTCTCTCATCTCTATCCACTTGTCATCCCTAATCTTTTTCTATCCCCTGGGTGTCCCCAAGGTCTCCACTAATAGCAGGGTGACTTTGGTGCCTTGCTGTGGTCCCCCAGGGTGGGTGTCATCTGGATGTGCCACCCTGCACATGTCTACTTAATCTGCTAGTGCCTGTGTCCTCACCTCTGGCTTCATTTCATGACTGTACGTGTCACAGCACATGAGTGGGCAAGCCATGGAAGGAAGCATTAGCCAAAGGCAATTTCATCTCTGAGGATTCATTAGCTGGCCTGAAATGCAGTGAGCTGTCATCCTTGTGGGCTATTGACAGAGGCAACTCCTGCCTGTCCACCTTGGTGACCGCTGCTCACTGCTGGAGAAGGCAAGGTGATGCCAACAGCTCCGAGAAGTGCAGGTGAGCCCTCTGCAAAGCCCAGGCCATGGTATTTCTGCTTCTTGCCCATCCTGGTGTGATAAACTTCATCCACCCCGGAGCAGAAATCAGATTGCCTGGATGCTTCAGTCTTCCCAGCCCCTGCGATGAGGGTCACATGAGTCCATATGGAGGATTGACAGCACCCTTGGCTACCAACTGGGTAAGGAGGTGCTGGGGCCTCACCAGGCACCCTGAGCCCACCTCTGCCAGAAGATCCCCCCACTTCACCATCAGCATTAGGGTCCATACTTGGTTGGTTGAAATGCTATGTCTGGGGTGGCTGCGGACATTTCAGGCAACTGGGTGGCCTGGTCAGTGTGATCCTCTCCAAAGCCTTCCTCCCTCTCACCTGCCCCATGCAACTTTTCCTGTGCCCTGAGAGAGGATGCTGCAGATGTGGGGAGGGCTCCCTGCTCTTGTCCCTGAAGAAGCCACTCTTCTTATCCCCAACCCTTTTTTCTCCCAGTGAAAAAGTAAAGGTGCCAGCAACCAGTGTATTGACTTCCACCCTTTTTGGTCACCAATCACTACACTGCAAAAGCATGAAGCAATAACAAAAATTATGGTGCTGTTAATGTGACAGTTAAGTCAGTGTCTGGTGGTGATGGCATGAAGAATGAGGTGCTTGCAGCAGCCCCTGTACCTGCCACCCCTATGGGCCTGTCCCTGCTCTGTGCTGGACCTGGGGGATGCTCATTTGCAAGTGACTTAAGGGCAAGCGCTGCAGACCCTGTTATGAGTTTCCCTCTTTCTCGCCTATATCTCAATTTGCTATCATGTTTGTGTTTCACTGGGATATTGTAGCTGGTTGGGGGGTTTTATGGCTGGAAAACCTGATCTTGACTCAGAGAGTGAGTCACTGTATGACAAATGGGATCCCACCACAGAGATGTTATTTCCTTGCCTGGTGTTCTTTGCAGACAAGGTTTTGTAGAACTTCAGCAGTAGTTTTTCCTTCCAGCTGAAAGCCTCTTTCCAGTCCCATTTAAAGGCTTATGAATTGGGTTCTGAGAGACTTGTGTAGGCAGGGAATGAATACCTACCATGGGCTGGGTGGGAAAGGTAATTAGAGTTCTGGTAATCAATCCTCAGAGTCCTAGGGAGCATCTTAAATCAACCTGTGAATGCAAAGTGGCTCTGAACCAAGGGTAGGGGAGAGAGGCTGTCCCTGTGCTATGCCATATTTTTCTTGGTAGCTCACAAAGGAGGAGGCTTGGAAAGGAAGAAATAGAGCACATAAAGTGACTTCTTGATGCCTGGGGAGATATCCCGTGTCCATACTTCATTCTTTTAGAGAAGGTCTTAGAATCATAGAATAGTTAGGGTTGGAAAGGACCTTAAGATCATCTAGTTCCAACCCCCCTGCCATGGGCAGGG
>WYDI02023243.1:4043-17230 GCA_009867235.2 Psittacus erithacus
ACAGGAACCCGCCCTTTATTCTCTTCCGTTTCCTCTTAACGGGGCACCGACCGCCGGGAAGCACCGGAGCCGCCGGCTGCAGCCCGGTGCGCTGCGCCATGTCCCCGGCTGACCCCTGCTGCCGGGGCTGCGGGGCCACTGCCGGGCCCGGGCGGCTCCTCCTGCGCGGGGCGCCGCGGGGAGGGAACCGGGGGAACAACCGAGCCCGGGGCAGTTCGTCCCACAGCCGCAGCTGAGCGGGGCAGCACGGGCCGCGGAGCCTGCGCTCACTCCGCGGGGCCTCCCGGGCACAGGAGGCGGCGGCGGCCGCACCGCACCGCACGGCACCGCACCGCGCCGGGCCGTGTGTCGCGTCCCGCCGGCCCGGACCACTGCCGGCCGCAGTGTTGGTGCGTGCGTGTTCCCCCCCGGGCCCGGGCCGGGGACACACCCCGGTGTCACACTCAAACCGGTCCCCCAGTGCCAGGCGGGGCGTGTCGGTGTCACACTCAAACCCGTCCCCCCCCGGGAGGCGCCGCCGCACTGAAAGCTCCGTTCCGCGACGCGTGCGCGCGCTGTGACGCAGCGCGTCCCCCGCCTCCCTCCGCCCCGCGCCGGAAGTGCCCGGGGATAAGAGGCGGGGAGGGGCGCGCGCCGCCGTGTGCCGCAGCGTAACCGTTCCGGGCGGGCCCCGCGGCCGAGGCGCGGCGGGATGGACTGAGAGGAGCGGCGGTGAGGAGCGGGGCGGAGCGGGGCGGCGGCGGGGCCCGGCCGGGGCGGGCCGAGCGCTGACCGCGGTTTCCGTTCCCCTCAGGACGGCGAAGGAGCAGCGGGGCCTCGCCCTTCTCCTGAGGCGGGCCGGGGCTATGCGAGGGCCGCGCTGCCGCCTGCCCTAGGCCCGGGCCTGGCGGGGGAGCGGCCGCGGGGCCCGATGCGGGAGTACAAGGTGGTGGTGCTGGGCAGCGGCGGGGTGGGGAAGTCCGCCCTGACCGTGCAGTTCGTCACCGGGACCTTCATCGAGAAGTACGACCCCACCATCGAGGACTTCTACCGCAAGGAGATCGAGGTGGACTCGTCCCCCTCGGTGCTGGAGATCCTCGACACGGCGGGCACCGAGCAGTTCGCCTCCATGCGCGATCTCTACATCAAGAACGGGCAGGGTTTCATCCTCGTCTACAGCCTGGTCAACCAGCAGTCCTTCCAGGTAACCGCGCCCGGCCGCGGGGCTCGCCCCGGTGTCCGCCCTAAGGACGCGGCCGTGCCTGCCCCAGGGACGGCGCTGGGGCGAGGAGGAAGTGTTGGGGTTGGCCACGTGTAAGCACTTTGTCGCTGGCGGGGCAGGAGTGGGAATGCCCCGCGTTCAGCAGCCCCGCTTCCTGCTGGAGAGCTGTTGGCTTTGCAGGTCCTTATCAGGGTGCCACCATTGTTAAATCCCCCACCAGGGCTGAAGAACAATGACCCGCTCACACTTCCCCAACAGAAGCTTTTGGCAACCCCCTACCATGAAGAAATCGCTTGATATTAAAATAGGGACTTCCCCTTCCCCCCCTCTCCTCCTTCCCAACAGGAACGTTTCTTCACTGGGTCTTGCAGAGTCTCCTTGTGCTGCAATTGGGAGTTTTTAAATAAGCTGCTATTTTCCACCCCCTCTCCCAAAATACATGCCTGTCTAATATAAGCTCAATGCTTTCCCAGCGTAGGTGGAGTATTGGAGAGGAGAGGCGAGCCATATGTGAGGATTTGTGGGTCTGGATTTCATTTCTACTATCACAGCTCTCAAAAAAGTGGAAATATCTCAGCTGCCTCTGGAGATGGGGCTTCATTTGTGGGCAGTAAGTGGGTTTAGCACCGCTAGGCGCAGCACAGGGATTTGCAGCCACTGCTTTGGCTTCTGTTGCAGTTGGGTGTATTCCAGCTGCTTGGCAAACCCCCCTTGCTGAAGCAGTGCGTTTGCTTCTGCTGGAGACTACACTTTATCTTAGCAGAGGCCTTGAACTAGCTGGAGACTTACTTTCTATAGAAAACAGCAGCAGTGACATTGGGATGCTTCTGCCCTTGTTTTCCCTTTATTTGGGAACCAGTGAGTCCCTGTTATTCACGGAAGATACAGTTAGTAATCCACCCTGTTAATGTTGAATTATTCTTGTCTGTCCGTAGCATATTTACCGTGAAGCCTGTAGGTGCAGACCCCTTTTCGCAGTTCTTTCACGCAGTGGTAACTTCAGATGCTGAAGTTGCTTTGTTTTGGAGCTGTGCAAGAGTTTGTCGAACTTAGTACTGATAGTAACTTCCACCACTCAGGGGGCAGAGGAGGTTAACTCTGCCTTTCAAGTGTAAACTCCCAGTGTTAGCTCAGACTTGAATAAATGCATCTCTAGGTAATAAAATCTCTTTACAGCATCTAATTTGGTTACTTACGTGTGATTAACTGTGTTCTCAATGAATTATTCTAAGCGTTGCAAGAATGAGAAGGCTTTATGTAAATGACCAGCTTTCTCCAGCTGTAAACTAAACACAAGCTTCCTAAATGACTGTGTAGTGGCATCTGCTGCGAGCGGTGCAGGTTGTTGGACTGGAGACCACTTCTTCAGACAGCTGAAAGCAACTCTGAAAGCAGCTCTGCTCTGTCTTCCTCTCAATGAGCTGAGAATGGCTCTCAGTGCAGTTTCTGTTTATATACACAGATACACTTTATAAAGCGTGTGTGCATTTATATAAAAAGAAACCCCTTCTTTAATAAAAGATGGGCGTTAACTTTGCGTTCTAGATCCTCATGAATCTGAATTTAAGATGTCCCTGATGTGTTTTGAATGTTCAGTTGCATGGGAGACTTGTTAAAGCTTGCTTCTGTACTGGCTCTAGAGCAATTCCATGTGGTTACTGGCACTTACTAACCAGTTGGGTTGTTTGACCAGGACATCAAGCCGATGAGGGACCAGATTGTCCGGGTGAAGAGATACGAGAAAGTTCCTCTGATCCTAGTGGGGAATAAAGTGGATCTGGAGTCGGAGAGGGAGGTGTTGTCTGCAGAAGGAAGGGCCCTGGCTCAGGAGTGGGGCTGCCCCTTCATGGAGACTTCAGCCAAGAGCAAAACGATGGTGGATGAACTGTTTGCTGAGATCGTCAGGCAAATGAACTATGCCTCCCTGCCTGAGAAACAAGATCAGTGTTGTACAACTTGCATCGTCCAGTGAGAGAAATCAAGAAAAACCTCAATCATGGCCATACAGAGCAGGTTGGTGGAACAGTCATAACTACCTGAGGTGTATAACCGTGCTGTTTGAGTAAGCAGATACAGTGTGCCAGGGAGTCTGAAGTTAAGCAGTCTAAACTGGGAGGAGCCTTCCTCCAAAAGAGATGGAAGCTTGTGCATTCAGTTGCACGTGATGACTCGAGTCAAACAGATTCTTGTGCTACTTCATCAGGGTCAGTCAGGGAGCGCTGCATTTACGTGCAGGAATTGTACAGTAAAACAAAGTGTATGATCTCGTTGCACCTATTTGACTGCCAGTGTATTTGTCACTCTATTTGACATTATGTTATCCCTAATGGTCTGTGATGTTGCAGTGGGTTTCTTCATTGGTTGTAGTTGGTACCTGAATTATTTCAAGTAATGGGAATTACCTTGGAGTTCAGTGGGATTATTGTTGTGATCACCTTTCCCAGTAGGTTTGCTGAGAAGACTTTGAGCTTGTTTAAGGAATAAGAAGTAAATTGTACAGTACAGAAATCGGACGTACTTGGAGCACATTTCTGCCTTATCAGTGGGATAAGTTTGAGATCCACCCCGAGCTGTGAGGAGTGGCCTGGAGCCCACATGAAGTAGTCAAGGACGTGTGCAAAGTGCTCTTCATCTAAAATCCCCAGAGCAGAGAGCATGCTGTAAAATGGCTTCTCACTGCACAGCTCCTTCCTGTGACTCATGAGAGGTGTGGCAAGAGTGCAGCACTCAGAGGGGCCTCTGCAGCTTCCCCTGTCTTGGATATTGCTTTGGTTTGATCCTTCTTCCCCAGGGTGGCTGCTCTTGGCCCCTCACACATGTGGTGCTCTTTCTCAGTACCTCTTTTCACCTGATAGTGTGGCTGGGTCTGTTCCCCCTGCACACAGCAGAGCTGTCACTCCTGTGCAAGGTGGTTCTGAGCATCCCCTGCTCTTGTTCTATCTCTGTATAGTGGTTTTAAGTCTGGTTTCACCATTGGCTTGAATCCATGTTACTGAAAAGAGCTCCTCTACATCATTGGTGCACTCTGTGCGCAGCCAGCTGGTCCATCAGACCTTCAGGTGTCTGCTGGACCTGTCTTGGCAAGCAGCTCAGTGTGATCTCTGAGGGCAAGTGCAGGGATGAGGGAGGACATGAAAATCCAGAAGGAGCTGCCCCTCTTGACCGCTGCTGTCCTTGAGGCTCAGGCTCCAACTGCCACGTTAGGAACTTGATTGAGTCCAAGGACTTTTCTGCATCTGAGTGACAAGGGAGAAAATAGGTTATTACTGGAAGCTTTGGACCATGTATCTTCTTTAATCTTGACTGCAGACTCAAAGCTTGTCTTTGAGATGGTTATCAAATGCTTTGTGAATGTAAAATTCTAGATACTCATGACAATGGCACTGTCAGACTCAAGATAATACGTGATGGTTTTATCTCGAGTTCTGTGAAATTAAAAAGGGCTGCTGTCTCCACCTAAGAGGTGTGTGTAAGTTCAAGCTTTTCTTGCTGAAAGTGAGCACACTGCTTGTATTGGAGCAGATTAAAACACAAAGTTTTTCCTTGTCCACTAATTCCTGACTCCTGCAAAGCCTTTTAGGGATATAGGAAGGAGTAAACCAGTGAAATTACTCCTTTATGAGTGCTGTAGGGTTAGTGTCTGGAATTGCATGTAGTAATGCAATGTTGCAGCTGTTTCTAAGGCAGCTTCACAAATGAGAGTATGTGGATTCGAAGTATGCCAAAGGTTCTGGCAATCCTTGGGTTACTGTTTGGTTCATCCTGTGCAGGTTACTGTCCTCAGCTCTGACGCAGTCAGGCCTTTTATCCATGAAATTTGTACTTGCAGAATTGGTTACTTTGAGGGAGGCTTCTGGATTTAGTATTAAATATCAAGTTTAATCTTAAAGATGAAATTGAGGCGGGAGCAGGGCCATGTGTTACTCCTTGAATCATAACTTAATGCTTAGATTTGATGAGTTTCCTAAGCATGCTCTTGCTTCAGAAGAAACATCTGTATTCTTGTGTCTTTGTGACCTCTTGAGACAGAGGATGCTCTAAGCTTGTATAGTACAGATTTCCTCTCCTTCATTCTGCCTAGCTCATAGGTCAAGCTTCTAGCAGCAAAATGCTTCCTTGCTTATAGGAGGTGCTGCTTCTGCCCAGTGTAGTCTTGTCACCTGTGCCAAACAAGTAAGTCTGTCCTTGAACAGCTTCCTGGTCAGTCCAGATCTCACCATGTCTCAGACTTCTGTTACCCTTGCTCCTCACAGGCTCATGCTCCACATCTTTCAACCTCACATTTTTGGGATATTTCCTTCTTCCTGGCTCCCACTCTGTCCTTGTTCTCTGAGTAGGTGTAGGATCTCATTGACTTTATGATAAGCCTTTGCTGCCTGATAATTCCTGTCTGATGTGCTCTAGTGTAGGATTGCTGCTGATGGTGTCTTGTGATAGCTGTAATCAGCTTTGTAGTTCTTCTGCTCTTCTGTGATCCAGGGAACAATTGCTGCTTCTCAAACATCTACTTTAGCAGTGACCTCTTCCAGGTAAAGTGAAACTGAGAAAGTGGAACCAGGGGTCTAAAAAACCTGTGTGTCAGAGGCAGGTTTGAACTCTAGCTCAGTTCTAGCATGATCATCAGCATCATCTCTGAGTTCTGTGACCTGTCTGCATCCAGGAGGAGTCTTAGGTCTGGATTAGTTAGTTTAGTACATAGTATCAAGTACATAAAACCAGTCTGTGTCTTTACAGTTCTTCTGGAGAAAACAGTTGGAGGGGTGAATTATATGATGGACTTGCTTTTATCTAAGGCTGTTTCAGTGTCAGGTACCACTGACATCTCTTTGGTGCTGATACCTCAGCCCATCTGTCAAGCATGATGTTGTGTAGGTTCTCCCACAGTATGTTTGAGTAGCGCATGCTGAAATTGCTGTTCTGTCAGCTGCTTTGGGTGAAATGAAGGATGGACCAAACCCACATCATCAGGATAACCCATAGTTCCTTTTAGAAACATGCATTGTTCTTGCATCCTGTCCTGTCCCCCTCTTTCTTGCTTCTGCTGTGGTCTGCTGTTGTGTTACTGCTGCGGTCAGAGGTGTGAGGTTTCCAGTAGCTGCTGTCTTCCTTGCTGTAGGATTTGTCTTGAATTGTCAGTATTAGTGTTTCATGTTTTAACTCTTTAAAATGTGGCACTTCTTACAGTGCTGGTGCGTTAAAGGTTTTCTGTAGAGGTACTAATGGGATTGGGAACATCTTAACACTGGGGTGAAAAACTGATGCTGGTTAGTGATTTCTAAGGACACGACTCATATGAAAAAATTGCTTCAGGAATAGAGAAGCCTCACCAAAACCCCTGAAAAGCCAAGGATTGAGCTGCACTGAAGTGCTGGCATGTGCACATGAAGGGCAGGTTTCTATAGACTTTGAGCTTCAACTCAGGCTTTGAGGGTACCTTTGCAGATAAATCCTGTGAAGTGCAAGCAAGTTGTCAGAAATACCATGTGTTAGTCACACCACTTACATTTGTGTGCTTGATGGAGAACAGTGGCACAAAGTGTGTCCCTGCTGAGGCTGTGTAAATGCTAGACGTGGTTTAGTAGTAATTCAGAAGATCTGAATGCTGAGAACTCAGATGCTGATACTGAATTAGTTTGGCTCATCTACCTGCTTGTAGAACTTGGGCGAAATGCCATTGCTTCATGTTACTGGGTGTAGAGCCTCAGATCTTTAGAAGCAATTTTGTATCCTACAGGGGCAGCAGTTACGAAGTTTACAGCAGTAAGTTGTTAACCTGCTTATCTCTTAAATTACTGGAGTTAGAGGAAGAGAACCTCAAGAATGGTGCTGTGTAAAACAGAGCTTTGTAAGCTCAGTGTGGCAAACCAGAGCTTCTGCACTGTGGGAGAAGCTGGGTTCACTTTGAATGTGTGTTGAATGTGGCTTTCATTAGTTATTTTGTTTAAATTTCAGATAAAACTCAGAGGAAACTTGCACAGATGCTGCTTTGGAGAACTTTCAGCCCAGGTTGCAGAGCTGAGCCTTGGTAAACCTGTCTCTATTACAGCACATTGCCATACATCTAAGTGCATAAGGTTGGTGGCCTGCAGGATCCACACACCTTAATCAGAATGCTTAGCATGTTTACCATAAGTTTAAAGATCTGTTCTTTCTCTATCAGTCCTTTTATAGCTTTCTAAGTTCATATAATGGCTAATATGCAAGAGTTCATTTTTAATATTTTAATTGATTTCTTTAATCAATTTCTGAACTTGTATTTATTAAATACTTAAACTCAGTATTACCTACTCAATGCCTTTTTAAAAGAAGAGAGTTTTAATGGAGAATAAATTGAGCCTTAAACAAATGGTTACTTCTCTATATTACCTCGCATCAGTGCTTATTCTATTTGCAAGGTTTTCTTCTACAATGTACTTGGTCATTCTTTGAGACTTTTTGTTTACGTGTGACAGTGTCATGAGAAGATACTGAAGGCACCTCTGTTGTATGGATGTAGTATCCCTTTTCTTGGTAAACGCAGCTGGGACACAGTGCCTGGTCTGATTTGACAGTAGGGATTGCTTGGCTTGGGAGGTAAAGTCTCCAGCTGATGTTTCTTTTCTTGCAGTCGTGGGTTTCCTAAACTCATTTAATCAAAAATGACAGTTGTAGCATTTTAAAATGGCAGCACACTTTTCCTTCGACTGAGTTTCTAAACTTGCTTGTTTACAAATAGCTTCTTTATGCCTTGGAAAAGGGATAATGTATCCTTCAGGATGGGCTTTATGCCTGGTTGGTCAGCTCAGCTTTGCCTGGCACATCGAGACATCTACTAGACCTCTGCACATGTAAATCTAATGCAAATAAGATCACTTTACGTTTTATAGTTCCTAATATTTGTCTTTCTGAATAATAATTTGAAGCAATATTTGTTAAAGTTTTTCTTGCACTGTCACAAATTGCTTTTTAGTTGGTTTGGTTTGATTTCCCAAGAAACCAGTTTAATTTAGAGACAAGTTGGTGTAAGAAGGGGAAAAGCACCAGGTTTCAGTGATACTAACTGCGAGCGTGCTTTAAACAGCCATTGCCTTCCTTATTGTTTACCTGAGCGACATATTCTCTGAATACTTGAAGATTTTAACAATAACACAGGTATAAAGAGCAGAATGAACATGTACAAAGACCAGATGGGATTCTTTTGTTCAGTTTAACATGTTGCATACATGAGAGCTGTTTCTAGCAGTGGTTTCAAACGTGTACTTTTTGTTTTGCAGAAGTATAATAACTGCAGCTCACCTACTGCACCAAAGTTCTAGGTTTTTAGGAGCCCAGCTTTAGTCATTTGAACATGCTTCTAGAAATGTCCATTCTCTCCCTGTAATAGCTAAAGAACCTGGAGAAAAGCTCCAGCAAAAGCAGTGATGGATAGATGAGGTCAAGCAGTTGGAAACTCACCAATTGTATTGTGGATGATGGCATTTCAAACAATAAAAGCTGACCGGTACAGTATCTCACACTAATGTGTTTTATTGCTAATAATGCAGGCTGACTTGCCAGTGGTAGCAGAAATAAAGGTTCTGAGTCTACGTTCAGTGTTGAATTGGAATCCTGAGCAGAGGAGGAGGAACAACACCAGGTTTCCTGCTTGGGTAGCGAAACGCCCGCGTTTAGTTTTCCTGTGGGGTTACTTGAATTTGTCTTTTTTCCCCTGTTGTACAAACCTTATGGAGAGGCTGAGGCTAATGCTTAGGTTTGCACTTTAATACCAGTTAAACCAAACCTTGTCTTCACAGTAGGTTTCTTTTGTTGAAGTGATGGTCGTTGATCTTTTTTTGTAGGGTGTAAGGAAGTACTAGGAAATAACAGTAATTCATCGAGATCTTAGTTTTGTTTAAGGGGGAAGAAGTTGGTTGCTATGAAGCAGTGGTTCATTCCTATGGGTAGTTATCAAACCAGTGTTCATTGTCATGGACCTCAGCACAAAAAAAATGAAAAAAGAAGAAAAAAAAAAGGACTTTAAAACTTGAACTAGTTTAGAGTGACAGGACTGGGAAAACAAGAGATGGTTTCTTCAGCACACTTTGGGGGGAAAAAGGGACCAAAAGTTATTTTAGGCTTCCTCAATAGATTGCATGTGAAGTTGCTTATTAGAGTAAGAGGCTAATAATAAATGCAATATGTATTGTCTTTACTATGGCATCTGTTTAGGAGTTGTTCAAATCACTGCAGTAGGGCTCTACAAAGACAAATGTAACCTACCATCATCTATCTAATGTACTGTATCTTTATCAGTGATAGGTGAAATCTGGAATAACAAGTGCAAAACCAGAACAATTACCTATAATGCTTTGTAAAAAAGGATTTTTCCAGTAGATTCATTCTTGTCATTTTGTAAGACAACCCTACAGTCCACCTGTTTGTAACTTTTTTAATAAAATAGATACCTGTATTACCAAGCTGGGCTCACTGGTCTGCGTTCCATCCTTCCGAAGGGGCTGAACTCGCAAACCAAGCTGTTTTGGAGGGGTACTTGCTCCAAGCCCCTGTGTCCAACCTGGCCTTGAACACTGCCAGGGATGGGGCAGCCACAGCTTCTCTGGGCACCCTGTGCCAGCGCCTCAGCACCCTCCCAGGGAAGAGCTTCCGCCCTCTTAAATCCAATCTAAATCCAGGCTGGCTGTTTCGGGGAGGTAAGCGTTCCATAGACAGCTTTTTCTTTGGTTTAGCAGTTCCTCCTTATAGAAGTTGCAGAGCCCGAGGACAAGCGTGTCCCCCAGTGTGGCTGGAGAGCGCAGACTGGAGCTGTCTCCCACCTTGTGCAGGTGATGGGTACCCGAGGTGACACAGGTGCCTCGCTGACACGGGCAGGGTCGGGTGTGAACCGCCAGCTGCTGGAGCCCTGCAGCAGGGCAGCCCGAGGAGGAAGTGCAGCAGATACCCGGCATGGGTGGAGGGTGACCGCGCCTCGGTGGAGCAGCAGCGCAGTGTTATCTGCACTAATGGGCTTGGCTGTAATTACAGTTGGGAACTAAGTGGAAGTGTCTGGTCTTAATTAAAATGAGATATGGGCTCTCAGCCGATGCGTATCAACCTGTTGGAGTTATCCCTGCTGAGAAGCCAGCAGTCCTGGTGCTTGGTTTGCTGGTGGGTGCTTCGGTTTGTGAGTCACTTCCTTGGCAGCTGGAGGAGGTGATGTACAGTGTGCTGTACATGTAGCTGTAGGCAGCTGTGTGCAGAGGTGAGGTGCTCTGTGCCCTCTGAAAGGGAAGTAATCTGCTTTTGGGGCTTTTTGTCTCTGCCTGGTCAATGCAGCTGCGAGGAGCAAAGAGGACGGACTTTGAGCTGTAAGTCAGCAGCAACGTTCAATTCAAAGGTCAGATCCTACCTGTACTAGTTTTCTGGCTCTGCTGAGGGCAGCATTGAGCTTATGGTAGTTTGATGGGCAGCGATGATGCAGTTCAATTACAGGATTGTAGGGGATTAAGTTTGTTGTTCTCCATGGAAACTGTATCTGGTACGGAATCGATTTACTTGCCTCTGGAACTCTCTTTCAAAGGTGAGGTTCTCTTCAAGTCCTTCCAAAACGACTGGAGCAGCATTGATGGCAGCAGTGACTGCAGTGGCTGATGAGGAAGTCTCTCACGTCGCAGGAACCTGTGCACTATTCACTTATGGGAGGCTTTGCTGCGTGGTTGGTTGCGGTGTGTCCATGCTCCTTGGTGTTCTGTCTCAGGGTGCAGCGACAGCTTCCCAACAGCACCTGGCTTCCTCCAGACCCTATTCCCAGTGCTTAGGCTGGAGTGGGATTACCGGGTGACCTCAATTATTCTTGCCTCGAAAGACCAAGTGGTAGCTGTAGCCCATCCCTCCTGGGGGCACAATGGGGAAAGCTGTGCTAAAGCTGGGGAGTGCTTGGGCTCCAGGTTCCACATGCAGCAGCACTGCAGAATCACTTTGAAACTGAGCTGCTGGCATGCAAAGAAGTGAGTAAATAAATAAGTAAAGAAACAGCAAAGGTAAGAATGCGCTGAGATTTATGAAAGCGTCCGTGTCTGCCCCCCATCTGTGGCACTACAGTGTAGCTGGCTCACACTTGGGCTTCTTATGCTGCATACTAAAGGGTATAATTGATTTGGGTGACATAGCCTGATATGAGGTGTCCCTGCCCATGGCAAGGGGGTTGAAGCTGAATGACACTGCATAACCGTAAGGTCCTTTCCAACCCAAACCATTCTGTGGTTCTATGGTTCTCCAAATGGCTGCACTGTGGACCAAGCGGACCATCAACTTCCTGGGCAATTTCTGGCTCTTTTCCTGTTTACCTGCCTCTAGGCTCACCAGATCTGCAGTTTCCTGTCCTTGGAAGAGCTGCCTTGATGTTAGATGTAAATTACCTAGTCAGCCCAGAAAAAATGGATTTGGAGTTTGTGATGTTCCTTAAGGGCTACTTGTTTTATCTGGGGAGTGGCATAGGATGATCAATCATCAGCCTGGGATTCATCCTTTCTCCTATAAGCAGGTTAATAATGACTGTGTAATCAGCAGCCGCGTGGCTGCTGTGGGAAGGCAGGAAGAAATGCACTGCATTTTAGGAAAGCTGATGTTGGAAGAGGGAGGAGGCCGCTTCCAGAGTGCGGCCGGAGCGAGCTGCAGCCATGTGGAGCTGGTGGAGGATTCCCAAAGGCAAGGTGGGACAGCCAGTGCTGGAGGAAGGAGCGTGTGTGGCGTGTATGGCACGTGCCTTGTCTATTGGGAAAGAGTGAAAGGAAAAGAAAGGAGTGGGGGAAGAGAGGCTGCATGGGAGGAAAACAGGCTCACAAACTTGGGATCAAGATCCATACGGTGAGTTGGGTTTGATCCATTGCTCTGGAGGTACCTGAAGGACATTTATTTGCACAGATGTAACCAAAGCTTTCTCAACCAGAGACAACTGTCTTGAGCCAAGAGGGAAACCGCATCTGCCATGAAAACAAGCGATGTAGTTCCTTAGAATTCCATCCTTTCCAACATGATTCAGCCTTGCAGATTCAACTTGGCAGCTTCCTCAGATGAAGTTTTGGCCATAGAATACTTCCGAGGAAGCTTAGCAAAGGTTTTCACCATCAGGACCTTTAATTCCCTGCTGAAGAGTTTCAGCTGCTTCCAGTCTTGTAACAGCCAGAGCTGCATGAGCAGCAGAGCAGACACTTCCCGACTCTCATCCAGGTTTCTGCAGTGTGGTACATGGGGTCTGTGGGTTTTCCTTTGGGGAACAACCTAGGGAAGAGCTGCACATGACTCATGGAGAGCCTTAGTGGGGGGGGGTGATTGGTTTGACTTCCTGACAGCGTTCCTGAGGACAGAGCTTGGGCACTGGAGACCCTGTTGCGGGACCGCTGTGTTACAGGTGAGCTCTCAACACTTCTGGCTGTCGATGTGGGGATGTGTGAATGGACCAGGAATGGGTTGGGCCTGGAACAACTTAAGGACAGCACATAAGAGTCCTGTGCTTTGTGCTACTGCGCAGATGCAGAGAGGTGCAACTCCCTGCTAAAAATGCCCGAATGCTAAGAGGTGCCAGAGTCTTTAGAGGTGTCAGTGCTCCTTTGGCTCAATGCATCCATGAGGCTTTCTGTTCCTGCACAAATGGCTTTCTCGTGTCTTCAAAGTGGTCTGTTTGAATTAATCATCACAGAGTGCTTTTTATAGAGCTGTGCCAACAGAGCGCAACTGGAGTATTAAAAATGAGCTGCAGTGCTCTGGAGAACACCAGAGCCAGGCCCTTCCATAGTTCCTTGTATAGCTTGTGCTGTTATCTGCATTTGCTCGCACCAAACTGCCCTCCTTGGTGCCTGGGAATAGTCGCTGCATAGCATATCAAAAGAGCAGTGAATGCACGTGGGTGCGCACAGGCTGCGGTGATGCCGCGCGGCGCTGCTCATCCGGGCAAACCCAATGGTCGCCTCTATTTGTCGTTGGGCACAACCACCACGAGAGGGAGCTTGGAAGCAAAGAGCCGGAGCATCAC
>WYDI02023244.1:9571-32662 GCA_009867235.2 Psittacus erithacus
AAAGTCAAAAACACAGCACTGCACCAGCTACTAAGAAGGAGAAAAAAAATGACTGCTACTGCTGAACCCAGGACAGACGCTTAAAAAAAAGTTACCTATTTTGTTTTCGCTAATATTCCATTCTGAAAATATTTGTAGCAGATCTACAACTTTTATACACATGTGTACAGATACAAAACTATAACCCTACATACTTAGATGATTTTATTTATTCTCCTGTGCTTTCTCACCTCATCTCCACATTCACAGTAGAATAACAGCCTATTAATATAACTGAAGACAAGCAGAAGTCTAGCAGCTAAATTTCCATTTCTCAGTATTTTTGCAATTGTTAATATGTTTAACTTATGCCTTAGTACCTGCAGGGAAGACAAGCCAATGGTTGAAATTCTCTTTTTATCTCACCTAGAAAATTACCACATATATTGTACAGATCCCTTTGCAAAACAGGATTCCACTGGATATCCAGGAAAGATGCAACAATAAATAAATTATATTGTCCACCATTAGATGTGCTAAACTAATGATGCCGAAGAGGTTGTAATTGTAAATTGCCAGTGGGTGGCAAATACTACGAGACATCTGCTTCCCAATAAGTCCTGGGAGGCAAATCATACTTGGGCAGATGAAAAATATAGAGAGAAATGTGTGAAAAAAATTCTAAAGGGAGGGTAAACTCACACTCCGATATTTGAAATGTTCTTTATGCCACATTTGAAACCAACTAGGGAGGCAAAATTTCAGAGTATTAGGAACTAGGGAAACCTTTGAAATAGCCTATAAGGGAAGGATGAGTTCCATGTAAAGCAAATAAAACTCTATCCTAAAATAAAGTTTATGGAGAAGTTTTAAACTAAAGATTGAGAAGAAGCCAACAGGTGTACAAGGGTGAAGTAATAAAATCTCTGCAGTATTATAAAACCTGACAGAAGTCAATAACATTCAGGAAGGTAATAGATAGGAGCAATATCTATAAATAACATTCTATTGAAGCAGAGCACACAAAAAAATAACAACTAGAACAGGGCCAAATATATAAGTAGTTCTACACAAATTTCAGAAATGTAAAGAATTACATGGCAAAGATGAAAGTCCTTATTTTAAATAAGAGTGCTGTCATAGTGAGGATTGAAGAAATATGTTTAAATTCTGAGAACCAGTGCAGCACCATATCTTGGATGCTGGCATAGAATTTATATTAGGAATGACAAAGTTGTATGTGTGGAAGAGTGGTGCTGTATGTTTAAAAAAAAAGATTAGATTGAAATAGGGGAATACACAGAGCAAATTAGCTACTGACAAAGAACATAAAAGTTTATTTTATTGAAATCCTGTGCTCAAATAGAATTGCAGAAGTGATGTACTTATCAACACCTTGGAACACTTAGATACGAAATATTGGGGAAAAACATGTTTGCAGGTACAAGTAATGACTGTTAAATCTATTAAATTACATTAATGGAGTCAAATAACATCTGGTTTTGTGCTATCAGGTTATTTTCTGTATATGGAATTCCAGAAAAGTTTTTGGAAAATATTCCTGAAAAAGTCTACTGCGTTTCATAGTAACAAAGGGTCATTGTACAGATGGATTAATAACTCCATAAAAGAGGCAACAAAGGATAAGATATATCATCTTTCCCCTCCTGAATCCCACTGTAGGAGAATTAAGAGTGAAATTTCAGAGTAATTTCTGCTAAGACTTGTGCTGGTCAATATATTCAGAGGATGAATAGTTAGGTGATAAAGCTTATTGACGATACACTGTTACTGAGAGCTATAAAAAAATGTCTGTGCAAAGAGTTACAGGAGGAACTTAGGTTGCAAAGTGAAATAAAATGGCAGAAAAAATCCTGTGTTGGCAGGTGAAAAAAGTACACATAAGGAAGAACAACAGAAACTGAATGTACACAATTATTTTCTCTAAATTAGCCATTAGCAGTTATGAAAGAGATCTTACAGTCTTTGCAAAACATTGTATTAAAAAAAAAAAAACAAACCAAAAAAAACCCCATATCAGCTTGAAGCTGAGTACTGACAAAAACACAATTAGAATGCTATGAATCATTAGGAAAGGAACAAAACAGAAATCATAATTACCTCACTGCATAAATATAAAGTGGATTCACATTTTATCTACCAACTATAATGAAGGCTTTACTACCTAAAAGAAAAAAAAAGTATACCAAACAAAAATAGTGCAGGGAGAAAATATAAGATGCCCATAATGACAAAAAAGCTTAAATGTGAAGAGAAATTGAATAAATTAGGATTCTCCTATATGGGGGGGGGGAAAAAAAAGGGACATATGGGATTATAATACATATCTGTTAAAAAAAGAAAGCCCTAGAGAACTAAAGAAGTGTTAATTAAAAATAAAATTAAAAAAAAACAACAAACTTAAAACATTTGGAGAAAGAATAACCAATAACACAATGAAAAATAGCATTTTTGTTTTAAAAGAAAAAAATTTATACTCATTTCTCATTACCTGAACACACCAACAGACTTTGCAACTTCTTTCCCCCCTTCTACAGCTTTGGCTGCTCCAACTCAGCTCTAATATGTTGCCACTGTAACCTTAGGTCAAACTACTGGGAAAAGAGGTATATGAGAAAGAGCTATAAAAACCATTAAATACATTCCCCCATCATTTGCTTCAGAATTGCATTTAAGTTCACAGTCTTGCCCTTGACTGATCTGCTTTGCAGGTGCACCTGCACCTGGCCATGTGCCTTGCTAGTGCTGACCCACTAACCTGACCAGCGTGCTTGATTATGGCCCTGATTTAAAGTTTGTTCTTGCTTATTAGTAGTGGCTGAAGATAGTTATTGCCACCTTCTCTGCTCAGCCTGTTTAGGCATAGTGGGATGACCCCCTTCATGAGGCTACTGCCCCTGCTTGCCTTGCTGTCTTCCTTGGTTCTTGGCTCACATAGACAAAAATAAAATCACTGAGCTATCATGAAGGGAAGAATAAGACTTGCGCCTAAGCAGTGTTGTGTTGATATGAAGTTCCTCTGATCATGACAGAAGATTAATTTTGACACTGCTTTGTATGAGCATTGGGCTGCTTTCTGCAGAAGACTGGGAACAAACAGTTTTCATAGCCAAGGTGTGCAAACCTTTGCCTAATTGACAAGTGCTCTCTATTTATGTTTTCTATTGATAGATTTTAGTAAAAGGTCATTGACTGATGTATCTATTTACAAACCAATATACATATCTATATATATACATACATAAATACATTTGTATACCAAATGTGATTATTCTTCATTAGGGTTCAGTATTTATTGATGCCATTTAGTGAAGTTTTGCAGCTTTAATAACGCATTTTTCATATGGTTTCACAGAGACACCAAAAGCTTCCTCAAGTTATTCTGTAGTTTTCCATTTCAAATTCTTCTAAGGTTAAATGCCATTTCATAAAACAGCCTTGTTCTGACCAGAAAGATAAACATAACCTGTCATATCTAATTCTTTTTTCTTGTCCTTCAGTAACAAAAAAATAGTAAAAACAAATGAAAGAAAGTACTATAGATGATCATTTTGTTGAGAGAAAATGTTGGGGATTTAGAGCAAACCTGCAAACTCTGAGAACAAAGTCAGGGAAAAAATATGCATGCACTCTTTGATAATTGTAACTACAATTTTGTGAACAGGAAATTTGCATACTGTATCATCTACTGCCTTACAAGGAAATGAACCCATTTTTTTGGAATCTGTCTGAAATCTTTAAATTATACATTATTGGGCATTCTAGTGAAAATGCCTGTATTTCAGGAAGTGAAGACTTACGCCTGAAAAACATTTTTTTATTAAATTATTGCAATACAAATTACATTTTTAAATGTTTCATTTTTTACTAATTCAGTCTTTTCCAAAACAAGCAAAACAGCACTACTTGACTGAAATATTTTTGGCTTTTTGTAGTTACTTTTTTTAAATAAATAATATTGACATTTAATGTATAAACAAAAACATCTTGCATAAATGTGAGATTCAGTGTCATGATTTAAGCCCAGCTGGTAACTCAGAACCTCAGAACCACACAACCACTTACTCACTCACTCTCACACTTCTTCCCCCCTGCTCCCAGAGGGATGGAGAGGAGAACTGATAGAATTTAACTCCCATGGGTTGAGATAAGAAAAGTCCAGTAACTAAGGTATAACACAAACCACTGCTGCTGCCACCAACGAAAATAATAATAAAGGGAATAATGTGGGGAGAAAATATAAAACTAAAAGGGGAAAGGGGAAAAAACCCTGATAAACACAAGTGATGCACAATACAATCGCTCACCGCCTGCCGACAGATACACAGCCCAACCAGAGCAGCTATCTGAGCTTTCTGGGTAACTCCCTCCAGTATATATACAGGGCATGACATGCTGTGGTATGAAATACCCCTTTGGCTAGTTTGGGTCAGGTGTCCTGTCCCTGTTTTCTCCTGGCTTCCTGTGTCCCTCCTCACTGGCAGAGAATGAGACTGAAAAGTCCTTGATCGAAGTAAACATTACTAAGCAAAGACGTCAGTGTGTTATCAGCATTGTTCTCAGACTAAAGTCAAAAACACAGCACTGCACCAGCTACTAAGAGGGAGAAAAATGACTGTTACAGCTGAACCCAGGACACCATGCAATAAACATTATCATCATATGCAAAAGTCATGCAGCACTACATTTGCCAAACTTGTCATTAGGAATATTTTCCGGCATGTGACCGTTAATGACAGCAATTGATAAAGAGCAACCTTACACCTTTCATAAATTCATTTTTTTAAAAAATACAAGTGACAAAAAAACATTCTGTATCACTATGCTGTATCAAGCAGTAGTTCTCATATATTAAAAACTGCCCTTTCATTGGTTTCTAAACAAACACCTGTTCAGAAGAATGGTTTGGTAGTCATAGGGTGACGATACCTCTGTGGAAAGTATGGCTTAAAGAGCCTTTGCATAAGATGAAAACTTCTCATAGAAAGTGTTTCTGTGGGAGATGGTTGTTTAGCTGTTTTAAAAAAAAAATCTGCTTGTTCTGTCTGATTCACATAGCTGTTCATAGACTAACAGTGAGGTTAATATTGAGAACTGCCTGTATTCATGGCCTTCATTAACACTATATAATTATACTGAGATTTCTTGAGCTTGACATGTCAGATAAGATCTTATCTAGATGAATGGTTTTTCTTGCTTTGAATGCTTGAATGAATCTGAGAGTCATTTGTCACTTGGCAGCCTACATTATGACATGTTATCAGCAGAGTAGTGCAAAGAAAAAATTAATTATTTCAAAGAAGAAATACATGATAGAAATATTTTAAAATGAAACAGTAGCTGCGTTGGCTCTAAGGAGGGAAAAAAATTTACAAAGCGGAGACAAGTCCAATGAAGAAGAACATCTTTCTTCAGAAACTTGCAACAAGGTTACCTATCAGTGAACACACCTGTCAACCCTCAATCCCCTGCTGAAACATTGTTTGGAGAAAGACAGTTAAAGTAATTCATGAAATGTTTCATTGTCCTCCTCCCCATAAATTAATGCAACCACTTTTGCTTTATTGTCATTGTCTTGAGGCTATTTCTTGACAAGCTTTCTCTTAAGGGAAGTCAGAAAACAAATTGCACGTAGAGATAACATGCTGGAATGCCTTTTTTTTTTTTTTTTTCCTATTCCACCTTAAATTCACCCTCATTCTGTGGCTGTGTCATTCACCTGGTTACCTAACGTAGGGCAGCCTTAGCATTGCACAGAAAGGAAGCTGGTCTGTAAGAAAGCTCAATGACTTACAGGAGTTTGGCCACTGTTTATAGAAGAATTATGTTTAAACCTAGTTCAGTGATAGCAAAGTCACTGCCCTTATGCATAAAGAGACATTACTGAGATTCAAAGGATTCATTTGTTGATTTGCTATAGGCACCTTGTAAAAGGTTACCATGTCTAAGCTTTAAGCTATTCTGAACATAAAGCACAGAAAGCAGAGATTTTGTTAGGTGTTTGGGTTTTGTTTGCTTTGTGGGGTTTTTTTACTGTACTTTTATCAATAGACTGCTCACCATACATGTGGTTTAGAACATTTCTTACTGATTTAATGTGGTTTTCCTACACTTAATATTAATGCAGATTAAAATATAATATGCATTATGACCACAGTAGCTACTCTTAAATAGCTCCTTGTCTAACCACTTTGACTACCTTTAATATAAGAAAATAAAATGGTCCAGGCCCTTTCTTCATCTGTGAGAACAGATGGTAGAGCAAGAGGTGCTATGTACAGCTAATCTTTCTTCCCACTCAGCAGGTAGGGTCAGTCATACTACATGTTAGGACTAGCACCCAGCCAGTATACCCTGAGAACCATGCCTGGCCTTTGTCTGGGGAGCACAAGTTGCTACAGAGCATGGCTATACACAGCTGTGTATCATCAGCTGAGGAGTCAGAGTAGCCTAGGACTAGCACTGAAACCTCTGCTTCAGTTCTATGCAGCTTTGCAATCCTGCCTTTCTGGAATATGCTCCTTTCTTACTCTCCTCTGGGCTGTCCCAGTGACTACTGTTAGGGATCTTTTTCCTGAACAAAAGAAGCTATTACCATGCTGGTAACAGTGCTCTGTTTGCCTACCCTATAAACCCAGCTTGAGAAGTGTATGCTGTACTCTTTTTATCTTTCAGCTCTACTCTGACAGTATCTTTCTGTCAGTTGTTGAGTATGAATTTTAGAGAACACGCATACCGCAGTGAGCAACAGTGAGATTTCTTCTACATTTTGGTCTACTTCTAACTAGTAGGATCCTGTCTGTGGTCATGAGCCCTGATTTTGGAACCTTTGGGCTAAACAAAAAACAGAGAAGACTCTTCTCAGAAAAACACAAAACAAAACAAAAAACCCTATATTTATTAACACAATGAGTTGACATGGAGCAATTCTATGATGTCAGAAACTGTTTCTTTAGCTACTGGGATCACAGTAAGCTAAAATAAATGTTTCTCCTATCTTATATTGGTTCTTGCTGTAATTCTTTAGGGACAGTTAAAGCAGCAAAGCTTTCAAGTATGGACAATCAGAATTTTCCTATTTCTTGCATGTAAAAGAACTATAATGAAGTATTTTTCTCCATATCCTCTCTCAGTCTTCATTGAATGTAAGCTTTTTAGGACAGAGGCTAACTTATACCCTGCCTTACACAGAAGTCAAGCTCAGAAGGAGAAACAATAATCTGTTGAGAGTTTGAAGTACTACAAGTCTAAAATATACAAATATTTTAAGGCATTAAAACCTAAAATAATGGATGGATATATTTTTCAATGCTAGAATGTTGTGTTGTGTGTCAAATAAGGTCTTGCCCATATACAACATCTTATCTCTAAACTTATTACTGTAGTTAAAATTATCACAAGTGCAATTTGGTAATGTTATCATGCAATTATTTCAGAATTGCAAATAGCACATACACTTCCTGTTATTATTATTTAGCCCTTAGGTTAATTGTTTATGAATGATAGACTAAGCCACCAGACCTTATAATCTTGAAAGGATACTAATGCCCTTTTGTCCTTTAATTTAATGCAGTGTTTCTTTTCGTTTTAAATAAACAAATACCACAACAAGAATAATCTGTGAATTTGTGCATACCTTAAAATTATGTTCATTTTCACAACTCTGCAAAAGTTCAACTAATCATCAAAGAGAATCACTGAAGATGGTGTTTGAACCTTTTCCCTCTATCTTGAATTTTACATATCCACAAAAAAGCAACGGCAGTCCAATGTAGTGATTGTTCTGTCTCTCTTTGCATTTCTTCAGACCTTCCAACCTAGATCAAATTACTTGACTCTTATCTTTGTCTCCTTTTTGAGCATTTTGCAAGATGACTTCAAAATGTTGTTGAAAAAGAATTCAGACTTCATATAAAGTGTGCTCAGACTACAGCAAGTGACCTAGATTGTAACCCAAACTATAGAAGGAGCTGACAGGTTTTTTTGAGCCCTGAACTACATTTTGTAGCGGTATTGTATAAGAGTACAAAAAGAAATTGTGTACCTATAGCAAAACATTTTCCATATGCACCTGATAAATGCTGTTACCATACTGCTATAAATGGTGGTTTTAAGTCATGGCTGTCTCTTATTTTAACTGATTGCTGTACTAGCAGGCTGGTGACTAACAGTGAATTACTGCAGTCAGCACTGGCAACTAGCAGACATCTTTGTAGCAGGGTAATATTCATTTTGGGGAAAAAATAGAACAAAATGTCTGAAACAGGAACTTGCATCAGCAAGTAGATTCCTTCCACCTTTGTAATCCTTTTGGGAGATTTAAGCAGATTAGTTAACTTGAATAGCCAGATTTTTAAAGAATTTGCTGACTTCCTGGAGTTAAATGCAAATTTCCGTAATTTCTCAATATGATAAAAAGTCTGTTCAGTTTGGGAATCTACTTTCCAAGCACACTCTTTGATGCATGGTTAAGACAGTTTTATGTTTCAGTAACACTAAACTAGGCAAATTAATGGAACCTTAAGAGATTTGTTAATCAGACTTATGAATTGTGGATATTTAATAGTCCTTAGCAATACTTGACATTTAGAGTATATAGCACTTTACAAATATTGAATAATTACTATTTAAACGTTTTCATGTGCTAGCAAAATCATTTTAGTGTTCATGTGCAGGCAAGGAAACTGAGGCAAAGGCAGCTGTGCACTTTTGGAATATCCTACTGATCTCACTCTTCACAGTGCATTGACCGGATATTCGCAGAAATGGTAAGGAAACATTGGCAAGGTGATAGTATTTTGCAGAGTATGCAATCTAATGCTGTAATGTCTGTTAATAAAAATTCCGTGTATTAGTTTTAGGAATAAATTGCTCACCAACAATTTCCTCTACCAGTGAAGAGATACAGGCTCAAAGGGAAATCCCAGTCATCTGCTTTAGGCTTTAGGTTGGAAAATAAAGAGGGAAAATAAAGAGGGATTTTGAAATATACACTGTAAAACTAGAAAATCAGAATTAAAACAAAAAAGTAACAAGCAAGCAACTGCAAGAGTTGTAGCCAATTTTATAAATGGCAAAGAACTGACAGCTGTGGTAGCCTATTTCATTTCTAGGGCAAGTTTTGGGGTTCGTTTTTTTTTTTTGTTATTCGATTTTTTTAAGTATCTTTTTGGGAGGGAAAGTAGTCTGTATACACTAGTAGCTATAGCCAGCACTTAGAGAACTATTACAGTAGAGGTCTGTGAACAAATTAATAGTTTCACTGGTATCAAATAGATCATTCAAGTAATGATGCTATAAAAATGTAAATTTCCAGGACTAGCATGTGGGTTTATGCCACCCTAAAGTTTACAGGAAAAATATTCTGCTGAATACATTAGACACTTCTGGGTTTTAATTTATTTTGCTTTAATATTTGTTTCCTTAGTGTTCCATTATTTTGCTTTGAATGCAAATTATTGTAGTGGAAAAAAATTGCCAGGAAATAATTATGAAATGACAACAAATAAGGTTTTACAATAATTAATTTTTGCAATGACATAAGCTTAAACAACTCATTCTGATTGAGCTGATAAGACAAAATTATAAAATTAAAGTAAAATGAAGTCAGCTAAAGAAACATTAACAATATTATAGATATGAACTTCAACTATAATTCAGAATCAAATATGATGCTTTATATTGAACTGTATTTTAATAGTAACTGAATCTATGTTCTGCTTTTCTGTTGTCATTTTTAATATATTCTGCCGTTTTCTATATATTTGTTACTTCTTGAAAAAGCCAGATGCAGTCAAAAAAAGAGAAAAATATATATTGAGATATCAAAATATATTTCTTTTGGACAATTCATACTTCCCTTTGTAGAAGACCCTTTTTATGGGAATTTTTCCCATAACTAAACAGGATTTAATCTTTCAAGATAAAATTAAATCCTTCAAAAAGCAAGACAGATAAGATCAATGAATTTCCAGGTAAGGAAGACTTTGTGATGACCATCTTTTTTAGAATTTAGCTAAAAAAAACCAGCCATCATCACATTTCCATAGTGGTGGAAATTTCACTGCGGTTATTCTTACATTCCTTGGCTAATTTCGGTGAACTATTCATAGCAAATAATTTACTGAGTGAATTTCACTTCAGTTTTTCACTCTTTTAGTGAACATTTTAAACTTTTTCCCCCTTGTTCTAGGATTACTTGACAGTCTTTTATTACACTGCAACAAAACTCATTAAAAAATAATCTGATTGTTCCGTCTCTGTGGAAGTATTATAGTTGGCATGTTTGCTTTGACTATGTCTTAATTTTTCCCTCATAATTAAATGTTCATAACTCATGGAGTATAGCTATCAATATGATACTAATTCTGAATTTGGAAATGAAGTTGAGAAATGTTAAAACAAGATGAGAAAACAAATGGAGTTGTGAAATGGAGAGAAATGGAGAAAAATAAAAGTTTTACATCTTTGTTCTCTACATTTAAAAAACATATTCAAATACACATTTTTTAATTTTTTTTTTTATTTTGTAGCATTCACACCCTCCAGTTGTCTGTATGATGACAACACAGATTGATAAGTAAATATTAGACATATACTGATCAAGTGAACATGGAATCTTGAGATATCTCAGCAAAATAATTAAGGAAAGTCAAGAAATTGTCTAATAACATGCATATCCATCTGTTTAACTGTTGTGGTTTAAACCCAGGTGGCCGCTCACTCACCATCACCTTTTCCCCTCTCCCTCCCAGACTGGATGGGGAGGAGAATTGCAAGAATGTAAAACCTGTAGGCTGAGATAAGAATGGTCCAATAACTAAAGTGCAATATAATAATGATGTTGATGTTGATGATGATGATGATGATGATACAATAATAATAACAACAGCAACACAAGAACACAATAAATAATAATAATGATGAGGCAAATAACAGCAGGAGAGAATATAAAACAAAAAAAGGGAAAGAAAACGAAATAGTAGAAACAAATTATGCACAATAGAATCACTCATTACCCACTGACTGATACCCAGTCTTACCTGAGCAATGACTGGTCCCCTCCAGGTAACTCCCACCAGTTTATATACTGAGCACGACATGAGGTGGTATAGAATATCCCCTTGGTTAGTTTGGGTCCATTGTCCTGTCTCTGCTCTACCCTGGCTTCTTGTGGCCCTCCTCAGTGACAGAGTATGACAGACTGAAAAGTCCTTTATCAGGGTGAGCACTACTTGGCAACAACTAAAACAAGGTTGTGTTATCAGAATTGCCCTCAGACTGAGGCCAAAGCACCAGCTACTAGGAAGAAAATCAACCTTATTCCAGTCAAAATCGGGACAATGACAATGAAAAAACAACTGTAACTTGCATACATTTTCAGTACTGAGCAAATTCAGATGAGTTGCCATAAATTTCTGTCTGATTAAAAAAATATATATTAACTATATCAAGTAATTAATTAAAATAAAAATAAAATTCTGTGGCATGATTAAAAATTAAATGCATTTTTTTTACTTTTATCTTTTACTGAATATATGTCAGTGTTTACCCTTTTCTTTGGGTGAACTGGAAGAGGACAGAAAAAAGGTTAGGAAAACAGTATGTTCATGTTCATTCTGATCATATCCAGAACTATGAAAATAATTGTAAAATTACACTTACTTGATTTACTGAAAAAAAAACCAAAACAAACCAAAAGCAAAAGGGGAAGGACACATATTTGGCCAGTGAAAATAAAGAATTATTTTTATATGAAGAAACAGATAGTATGCTTCATTTTATATTTTTGCGGAAGAGTCTAGAGTAATCTGAATGGCTTTCTGTGCATCTGTTTTGGGTGAACACAATGGCATACACAGATTCATAGAGAAAAATGTCAGAAGATCTATTTTAACTGTGAGTGCAAACTCCTGAACTGAGTTCAAGACTAAAATATTTGGGTTTGTTTTCTTCTTTGTTTTTACATACATGATTTCCAGAGATTTTTATTAATGTACACAATTTTATTTTAGGATCATTTCTTCATGGTAGAAAATTAACTAAAAGCAAAATATCAATGCATCAAAATTGTGCTTTTGCAGGTTCAGCTTTTCTTGTTCTTTTCTTTTCATTCCTGACTATATTCACCCTCCCTTGATTCACAAAGTGTAAGAGCAAATTTTGCACTCTTATTCTTCTAAGTAATGTAACACGTTACTGCAGGGAATATTATTTTTAAAAAAAAATTTGTTTACTTTCCTGCACTATCCAGTAGAAAGCAAATTTCCATGTCTAAGGATGAATAAATAAAAAACAGTTTCTTCATTCAGGTAGTCAATTTGTGTTTTAGATGGAATCAAAACTAAACCATGTTGTCTCACTGATTTAAGAAATACATTTAACTGTAAAATGACATTCACTTCAAAATTTCCCTGCTTCTGAAGTTTAATAAGTACTGTATGAATGTCTGTAGCTCCTACAAGGCTGAATAATTAGTATACGGAGATCAAGTACGATCTTTCATATTTATGAAGTACTTCAAAACAGAAGTAATGGTTTTAAGTTCAATTATTACCATCCAAACTATCAGTTCAAACTAAAAATTCAAATATTAATGAATTGTTAATTAATATCTATGCCATATACATGCTAACAATAAATTTAAAATAATAATAATAACATAAAACCCGCAGCTATTATTGTAAATGTCTTGAAATCCCACATGCCTCATGCAGACGTCAGAATCAAGTTCTCTATTAGAAAAGGCTTAACAATAGATAGAAAGCTGACATTAAAGTTGAAAACGTCATGAATTATTATCCATTCCCCTGCTCTACTTATTGAAAAACAAAAATTAAAACATACAAACCCTTCTACAACAGCACAGTAAGAAGAGCCACCCTAAAATCTCAAAGAAAAATCAAGTAAGTTGGAAATTATGAAGGTAATAAAAAAATACTATTTGAAGGTAGAATATCCATTGCAGATAGTTAGGCAAGTCAGTGGTAGCAACAGGGAAGGGGGCAATTGAACACATTTAAATTATATGCAGGGTCAGTGTCTTGATCCTGATCAGAAGAGACTGAGGCATACTAAAACTACAAACAAGCCAATATCTTCTATCAGTTGGGCTACTACACCTGACTTTATTCCTACTTTAAATTCCATTTAAACTGATGAAAATATTTCTTTATCCTGAGGATAACCAGACATAGCAAAAGGTTTCCATCCCTGGTAGTATTCAAATGCTGACTTGACACAGCATTGAGCAACCTGCCCTAACAGATGTTCCACTGAGCAAGAGAGGTGGACTAGACGATCTCAGGAGTTCCTTTCCAGCCCCAACCAGTCTGTAATTCTGAGCAGTTGTAAAGCCTTTCCATGGAAAAAGACTGTGGCTGCTGGAGTCCTAGCCTTCACAAAAAGCTGTAGTATAATGTACTGGTTCTGGCTAGGCTAGCACAATTTTTCTTCATAGCAGCCTATATGGTGCTATGTTTTGGATTTGTGATCAAAACAGTGTTGATAATGCTGCCATGTTTTAGTTGTTGATGAACAGTGCTTACAAAGCATCAAGGCCTTTTCTGCAACTTAAGCAAAGGTTTTCTGGGTCTTTCATTTACAATAGACAAATTCTACAGAAGTTGCAATTTAAGCTCTTAAGTTGTCTTTTGGGATCTGTCCTGGGTTCAGCAGTAGCAGTCAGTTTTCTCCTTAGTAGCTGGTGCAGTGCTGTATTCTTGACTTTTGGTCTGGGAACAGCGCTGATAGCACAATGCTTTTGGCTGCTGCTGCTTCTTAGAATGTTTAGTCTGACCAAGGACTTTCTGAGCCTCATGCTCTGCCAGGGAGGAGGCGAAGCAGGGAGGAAGCAGAGACGCGACACCTAACCCAAACTAATCAAAGAGGCATTCCATACCACACCACATCATGCCCAGTATGTAAACTGGGGACAGTCACCCAGAAGGATGAGAGCACTGCTTGGTAGGGCTGGGTACTGGTCGGTGGGTGGTGAGAGGTTGTATTCTGTCACCTTACTATTTCCCTTATCATTATGATTATTGGTGGTAGCAGTAGGGATTTGTGTTATACCTTAATTACTGGACTGTTCTTATCTCAGCCCGTGGGAGTTACACCCTTAAGATTCTCTTTCTCATCCCTCCGGGAGCAGGGTGGGGGGGAAGAAAAGAGGAGAGTGAGGGAATGGCTGCGTAGCTTAGTTGCCGGCTGGGCTTAAACTATGACAGGATCCCATCATAAATTGTTACTAAGTTTTCATTCACTTTTACTTTTACCTACATGTTATCAGGGTTACAGGAAATTATTCATGATATTTAATGGTTTTGGAGCAGTAGAAAGGAGTCTGTTCTTCTGCCTCTACCATCCAAACCTATTTGAATGGATTCCTACACATGACATGTGTTTTCAAAATAGAAAATCTAAAACAGACTCTGGTGTCTGAAAGAACTTTGAGGCACATGATCCTAAAAAGAAAAAAAGAAAAAAAGAGAAAAAAAAAAAAGTGCCAAAAAATAAACCATTGTGTATGTTTACTATGTGTAAAATATTGATTTATTTTTGAAAACTAGTACTGTAACTAAAAAAGTCCTCTATCAACAAGGCCCCTTCTGGGATAGATTACTATCAAAGATTCCTAAATAGACCAAAACTCTTATTTATCCACTGTTAGAACTTCTTTAAATGCGTCACCAGTATGCTCTGTGGACCACAATAAAGTGAATGTGGCATGATTATGTGAAATATAACAGAATGTTGAAATACTTTTTTCTTAATAACCTTAATGACAAAAGGTACATATATTTGAAAGACAAAATTAATACTTTTATCCATGTATAACAAGTGTCACATGGAAGACACCTTCTCACCTAGTTGTAGTAGTCAACTCTATAAAAATTTATTCCACTGTAACAAAATGTGATCTAAAAAATATCCCGTTTGACATCAGAGATATTGAACTTAAAGATAGAAAAAAAGTCTTTTTATTTTAAATAAAGTTTAAAAATTCTTCCTGTATAAATCTGTATTGAAATATAAAATATATATCTTGAAGCACCACAAAATATTTCTCAATTCATTAAGTTATAACTAGAGAGCACACTGATTTCTAAACAAGTCATATGGGTATGTAGCAGTTCAATATGAAATTATAGATAAAAGTTAAACTGTATGTCTGAGCATAGCAGACACATAACGTTTGGTGACATTACTAGTATAGAAGAAATATATATCTACTACTCTATTCTATCTTCTAACAACATAAAACCAGTCTAAGTTGCATGAAACAACAAACAGTATAAAATGAGAGGTATTTTCACATTTACATTTGCAGGAAATAAATTGTTCTGCTCTAATACTGATATTTCCATGGTGAATAATACTTCCAATGAACTAACAAGGAGACTTATGGAAATTTAATTTGTAACTGCATTGAAGTATTTGAGTGCTTCAATTTTAAAATGAATAGGTATTATTTGGGCATGATAGATCAGAAACTGGACAAGAGACTTTATTGGATTACCAGAATAGCTAATGAGATTTTAGATGTCGGAAAAGTGAGAGTTTACAAAGGCATATGCAGAAAATGTAGAAGTACTAAGTCCTTCTTAGGAAGATGTCAACCAAGATGTCATTTCTCAACACCAGAGACAAGAAACAGACAAGAGGACACATAAAATTTAGACCTTGTCCAAACTTTATTTTTAAAATTATATTTGTTTCATTAGATTTGATACCTGTGTCAATTCAACTCTGAAGCTTGTTTAATTATTTTTATAACTATTAAAGGATGGAAATCTTAAGAGGCTTGAGTTTTACAGGCAGGGCACTGAGCCACTAGGTTGAAATAGCCTGGGAATTTGTAACCTGAAGTTATTGGAACAGTACACTCTGAAAAATATGAGAAAGACTGAAACTAAGGGGGTAGTCAGCAGAAAAAGTCAAGAAGATGACAAGAATTAATTCCTACTCTAGACAAAATTTCTTCTTCCTCTTTCATGAGCACTCAAGTAACCTGAGCATGTAAACCAGATCATTTTATACTTGTAGGACTAGCTAGAGGAACTTCCTTCTAATATCCAACAGACAAGTGATTAAAGCACTGAGTAGCAATGTGGAGTGTGTGAACACAAATATCCACATATATAGCAGATAGCCACACATATAATAGACTTATTTTTACTTTCCATTGGGGGGTACAGGCTTCTATTTTTTTCATTAGAAATGGCTAGAGTGGTCTGCAGTTTTTTCCTCTGAAAATCAGTCTGTAGGGTCCTTTGCTGGAGGTGTGGATGATGGTAAAATACAATTCAAGACCTTTTTTTTTTTATTCATTGACAGCTTCAACCACCAGAAGGAGTCAATGATACTAGCAAGTAGATGAAAAACATGAAAAATATTTAATTTTTGTTCACTGAAATAACACTGGTAATAAGGAAGATTATAGCACAAATAGAAAATACTAATTGTATCTTTTTTTTTAGAATCTGCATATTAAAAGATTAAATGCAAAGGCAGAAATAATGCACAGATTAATGCACAGATTGTGGCTAAACGCCCAAACACATTTAGATATACTCTGTAAATATATTTCTGGAGGAGCAAGTGTTACTTACAGAAAAAGAGCCACGACACTTCTAGAAACTGAGGAGCTCAGTGTCCACAAACAAATAAAATAAAAGATAGGGAACAGGAATTAACATCAACTAGAAAACAAATGCCTTAGGAAAACCATTATAGAGTACCATATACCACATACCAGCAACCTGAAACTTATCTAAACAATTGCTAGTAGAACTGAAATCTGATCATCAGCATTTTATCACTACTGAAAAAGTAAATTCTAACTCTTCTATTTGTTTTCTGTTTTTCTTATGTTGAAGAATTAGGAAATACACTAAGAGCCACTGCCATATGACTGGCTGTTCTGAATAAAAAGTACAATATGTTGTGAAGAAAAATTTCATGTGCTGACATATTTACCTACACAATTTTGTCTAAGAAAAAGTGGTTACTATTTCCAAGTGAACTTACCCTCTTTAGAGTTGTTAGGGTATATCCCGGTTTATGTGACTTGGGATTGAGATGGTCCACATGAGATTATATGTTTAATACTTGAAGGTGGAAAAAATAGAATCTTTAGGAAAATAAGCAAGCTGTACATAGGGTTTCTGTTTTTGGATAAGTGAAAATTTTCTGCCACATGCAGGTACAGTAGTTGCCCTCTTGCTTTTAGGAAAATAGTAAGCTGGTAAACAAGAAGGAAGGGGTAGATATGTTCAGAGATTTATGTGTATCAGCTACATCTATAGAGCAAATATTGTGACTGTCACCTGCTGAGAAAATCATCTGCCCTGAAAAGCAGAGAGGTGAAGAAATCTTCCTGAGTGTAAGCATAATGGAAATCTCTTAGAAAGACAAAGCTTATTGCTGATAGAGGCAATGTCAAAGTACATAAAGGTCTCCTGGTTATACCTGATTATACCTGATTATACGTGGTTATACCTGGTTATACCTGATGCAAGTTCTTCCTTCCTTTAAGGAGCATTTGACACCACTGATGATAATGTTATTTCAGCCTGATTACAGTCTGTTGTTGGCATGGTGACCAAGGATGGCTGGGGATGGTCAGTTTCCTATTTCTTTTGTACAAAACGTAGCACTCTTGGGTGACTATTGCTCACATTTAGCTACATGTATGATGAGAAATATTTCTATATTGTATAATAGTGCCTTTTTTAATAGAATATTTTATTACCTTCACTGGGAGATGAAATGAAGTTTTTTATTTGTTGGGTTTTTTTCTCCCCATGTTAATGAGCTGTGTGAATTAATGGTAGCCAAAGTGGGCAGCGGAATATGGTAGTCCAGATCTATGATTTTTCTGCTCTTTTCTCTGTGTGTAGCTACAGCCCCTGCCTTGCAGCAGACTTCGTTCTTCCGGGGAGACAGTATATGAGGCAACATGTGTTAAGGTTGCCTACAGGGTGGCTAGGACCATGAGTTGTGACTGCTAATAAAATGTTCACTCTACTTTTATATCCAAGTTTTTTCATAACAAAGATAAGTGGATTGCAGTAGCCCTACATACAAAGTTAAGGGTTTTTTGAGTTTGGTTTTATTTTTTTGAAAAAAAAGAGGAAATCTGTTGTTTCAATTGAAATATAATGAATTTAGTCTTTTTGAATAGTGTCTTTATTAGAAAGCAAATGAAAGTTTTCTGGGAGGAAAAAAAATTCCCAGTATTTTGTAGCAATTCAAGGCCAGGGAAGAAAAAAAAATGAAAGTATGGCATGGAAAAATATCATTCTGAGTGTACATGACTAATTTAGCTGCCTCTACTACTTTGAGAAGACTAAAAATTATAAACAATAGGGGCTTTAAGTGATGAGAAAGTGAAAAGGCTATAAATATTGGCAGATTTTTAAATTCTTTTTTTTTTTTAAATCATCACATCTCATAGGTGGTTCTCATATTTTTTAAAATCAGATTTTGGTGATCAAGGTCTCCAGGGAAGTAACAACCTTCCAAAGTCTGAAGGGCTTCTGCAACACTGTAAATATTTAGACAGTATCTTTGGACTTAATGGATTCCAGAGATGTCTTAATCCCAACAAGCTCTGAAAAATATCATGTCATGGCTGTGGTTGTGTAGTTGTAGCAGGAAAAACTTCATTTTAGCATTTTTGAGGTTGTTTCTCTGATTTTATTTCCCTATTATGTCTCTTCCCATTCACCGTTTTTTTTTCATTCCCTTTCTCTCTTGGCTTCTGACCTAAGACTGAAATCAACTGTATCTTGCAGCATATGGTAGTAACACATTGAGATGAGACAGCTCATCCACCCCTGACCAAACTGAAGAGAACCAGGAAGAGAAAGGCACCTGCCAAGCTCATCCAGATGGTATCCCAGATCAGGGAAGCAGGCCAGGACCCAAAGCTGTACCTATTATGCCAACCTGACTTCTCCAGATTGGCACATATATCTGACCTACAGTGACCCCAGTGGAGGGTAAATAGAAAATACATTTTCTGAATCTTTCGCATTCTGGTTTTTTCTATTGTTTCCTTTTTAAAAACAAAAATACCCCTCAAAATAATATGTACATATTCAGTGGAGTGGTAAAAGAAAAGGGTTTAATAAAATAAGATGAACTGAGTTCCATTCTCTGAAAAAAATCTGGTGCTTCTTACAATGCATGTGTTCAGTATTTACTCCAGATTAAATAAATTTATTTATTTTATTGCATTTTATTTTATTTGGCTTTTTATATTATTTTTATTTTGTGCTAAACCGGGGTGAGTTAATGCTTTTACTATTTTGAGTCTACTCGGCCCGTCAAATAACAGTATATTCAGCAGCTACCTTGTCTACGTTTTTTTTTTTCAGCAGAGATGTGTAGGATGTGAAGGCGGTAAAAACCGTATGCTATTTTTTAGTATATGTGTTAGGAAATGATCTAAAGCTAATTAATCTGCAGATTTTGAGGGTTCACATTTGACCTGCTTGTAGTTATTGGTTCAAGTTTTTCACAGTCATGTAGCTGTTGAAATTCAACAGTTATTCTCAGTTTCTGGTATAGTCAGCATCTATTTTTTAACCTACCAATTTAATCACAGGTTTTCAGAAGTCTGGATCCATAAAAAGACTTAAGTATCACAATGCTGACTATTGCGGAAAACCTAACTTTTTGCCTTCCTACTAAACAGTGGAATTCAGAGGCCCAAGCTAAATTTACAGGCTGTCTATCTAATACATATAAAGAATTAGGCATATAAAAACCAGCTTTTTGGAAACTAGTATTCTCCTTTGGAGACTCCCTAATCAACTTTTTGCAAAATATGAAGGCCAACATATCATTCCTTTCAGAATTATGTATCTTCTTTACCTCAGACATTTTCCTGTGAATTTTATTGTGGGTGACAGGATAGAAATAGTTAACGAAATGGATCTAGGTGTTTTCTCCCTGGTCCAGCTTAAGCCCTGGGAGCAGTGAAGAAAACACTAGGTGCTGTTGCCCTGTTTGGGCTTAAGCCTTGGAAGCAGTGAAGAGAACAATGAAGGGTAAAGATCGGTTAGCAAAACAAAGCAGACAATTTGCAAGATAAAGAAGGACGTGCATCTCAAAGACAGACCAAACAATGTGAATATTTGTAACCCTCAGTAGCTTTGCTAAATCGGGATGATAAGGGAGTAAAACAGTGGAAAGTTACTGCTTAGCACTCAGTAGACTATAGAAGGGATGTGAGACACAAAATAAAGGATTTCAAATTTCACCAGAACTGAAGTCCGTGCCTTTGTCTCTACAAATGGAGTCTGAACAGGGACTTGCAGAGGTAGGAGGAAGAGCCCCAGTGGAGCACTGGCTGAACGAGTCAGGCAGCGAAAAAGAGAGCTGTCATCCTGGGAAAGGAAGCACCTCTTAAGCAGGTGAGCAGTCAGAACTATGGGGTCGCAGATGTCTGCAGAAGAAAAGACTATAGCCTCTATTTTACGGATGTTTTCAGTCCTTCTTAGGAAGAAGGGAGCAGCCTTTAAAGAGACAGACTTAAAGTTAATGTTGAAATGGTTGAAAATGTGTTATCCAGAGACTGATGAGTCCACCGTATTTGAGGTCTCTCTGTGGGATGGTGCAAGAGTTAAATTGGGGGATGCAGCCACAACAGGCAACGACACTGCAAAAAATTTGTTAGAAAAACTTGTTTGTCATTTGGAGAACTATTATAGAAACGTTAAATTCAAAAAATGGGATAGTGGAGCCCCGTTCCCAGCCCCCCTCCTCCCCAGAACCTCCGCCCATCGCCGCTGCGGCTGCAAAGATTGAGGACGGGGATGAAGATGATCTTTTTGACCCAGGCCCTATTAATCACGAGAAGTAGCCTATTCTCACATCACCAGAAACCTGCGGGAGGAAAAGTTTTAATTGCACTTTTGTCCTGGGTTCAGCAGTAGCAGTCATTTTTCTGCTTCTTTGTAGCTGATGCAGGGCTGTGTTTCTGACTTTTGGTCTGGGAACAGAGCTGATAACACCGATGTTTTTAGCTACTGCTTAGAATGTTTAGTCTGGCCAAGGAATTTCTGAGCCTCATGCTCTGCCCTGGGAGGAGGAGAAGCAGGGAGGAAGCAGAGATAGGACACCTGACCCAAACTAGCCAAAGAGGTATTCCATACCACAGCATGTCATGACCAGGATGTAAACTGGGCAGTTACTCAGAAGGGCTAGATTCTGCTAGGGTGGGGCTGGGTATCGGTCAGTGGTGAGACATTGCATTCTCTTCCCCTGTTATTTCCTTTATCATTATTGTTATTGGTGGTAGCAGTAATGGTTTGTGTTATACCTTAGTTAATAGACTGTTCTTATCTCAACCTGTGGGAGTTGTATTCTTTCGATTCTCCTCCCCATCCCTCTAGGAGCTGAGGGAGGAAGGGGGGGGTGTGTGTGAGTGAGTGGGCTGTGTGGCAGGCCTTAAAACATGATAACTTTATAACGCTGAAACTCCAGAACACATTTATGAGGAGCCTGTGCACTTAGACTGCTGTTGCTGCTCCTGAGGTTCTGATGCCTGATAATTCTGATGCTGACTCGGATAGTTCTTTTGACCCGTAGCCTGTTGATCTGGAAAAGGAGCCAGATTTATACCCCTCAGATCCTCATGATAAATGGGTAGCTGTAAGGGGAAAAGTGAGATTTCTGGGGGATGCAGAGGTATTGAGTGCTTTGCCTGTGCTGTATGTGCCTGATCAAGACTCACAGTGGGAAGGTCTCTCGTATGCTCTTATCAAAGATATCAGGTGAACCGTGACGGACCATGGACTTGGGACCCCCTATACAACTCGTTTGATACAGTCTCCCTGTGATACTCATGTACTAGAAGTTGGTAAATATAAGTATGTCTATGTTTCTGTTGACCCTTGCAGACCTTTATAGATACTGCTGGCCACTTCTGCTGACATAGGCTGGCCACCTGCATTGGAATGAGTGTGCATTTTGGTTAGTATAAAAGCCCAAGCCTCATGCGATATTGGGGAGGCATAGCCTCTGCAGGGACCCTTGCTAAGGTTGAGCCAGCCACCTTGCACTGCAATGATGCTGTTCTGAGCTGGTTTCCTGATTGTCTTCACAGGGTCCTAGTGCCATGTTCTGTACGTGGGACCATGTAGTGGGAGTAATGATTGTCTGGATTTTGTGTTTCAAATATTGTAGCTGTGTGGAGTGTGCTTGTGGGATCCCATGCGCTTGTGTGTGTGTGTGTTGAGGGCAGATGATGTTCTGTGGTTTTTTTTTGTTGTCGGGTTTGCATAGAAGTTTTTAACAGGTAGCAGATTAACATTTTGGGTAAGAAAGGGTTAATGCAAAAGTGCAGCTGCCGGCAGGTATTTATGGCTGCTGCTGAGCAGGCAGGCAGCTGTAGCTGCTGCTGAGCAGGCCAGCATTTGTAGCCGTGCAAAGCAGGATGAGCGACTTTGAAAATAAAAAAAAAGAAGTTATTTGATAGAGTTCGGCAACCATGTTCAAAAGCAGCTGCCCTCTGATTCGGTTCCCAGTGCTCCACCAGTGGAATGGCCAGGATGGACACAGGAGCCATGGAGAGAAGAAAAGAAAACAAACAAACAAACAAACCCCCACAAACAAAAACCAAAAAAACCCCAACATCAGCCCTCTCAATCTATCAAAGTATTGGGGCAGTTTGTAGATACACCACAAATAAAGCCTAAAGAGGCCAGCAACATGCTGGGTGCATAGGAGGAGCCTTGCTTAGTGTGTTTGAAGTAACCTGGGGGTGAATCCAAGACTTGAAGGAACAGAGAGGTTGAAACAAGAACTGCTAACTGAAAAAGCGAGAGGGGTAGCGCAACCACAGGCTTTATCAGCCGTCACCCAAGAAGCATCAGGGTTCCAGAGAAAGAAGCAAAAAAAAAAATGGGCAATGGCATAGCAAACTCTTTGACTGTTAACACTGTGTAGTTTGCTTCTGCAGCTGCTTCGCATTCTTTTTTTATCACAATGCCTATGAGTGGATGTCATGGGTTCAGCAGTAGCAGTCATTTTTTCTCCTTCTTAGTGGCTGGTGCAGCGCTGTGTTTCTAACTTTCA
>WYDI02023245.1:0-50663 GCA_009867235.2 Psittacus erithacus
AAAATACATAGAATATATATAGAAAACTTATTTCTTTATATATATAATATATATTTTTTTGTGTGTATATATATATATATAAAGAAAATGGATATAGAAGAAATATATGCATATATAGATATATATGTGTAAAATCCAAGCCAGGCAGAGGCTGAGCTGCAGAGCAGGGAGTTCCAGGGCTCCCAGCCAGCACATCCCTCCAGCATCTTCCACAGCCCCTTCCCAGCCCCTCCTGCGAGCCAAGGGATCTCCGCGTGGATTTGCGGCATGAATGTACTTACTACTGGAGCAGAGGAGCGGGGCTGCGTGCGGTCAAGTGGTGGTATTATTATTATTATTGTTATTATGATTGGAATTTTTTTAAGTAATTTATAAGCCTGCTGTGTGTAAGTTAAAACCAGGTCTGTACTGTACAAGGATATATTATCCTGTGTCACCCACGCTAGGAATGGTTTAACAAGGAGAAAAGGAAAAACCGAACAGAGAAATAAAAGTGTACTTCTCTAAAGGTGAAGCAGTTGTGGTGCTGGTGATGCTCCAAAGCACCGCTGCGTTCTGGGAGATTGGGGGGCTTTTTCCTTCTGCTCTCAGCCCATCCTGTGGTTAAAGTGCAATTAAACAAAGCCCCCGGCCCCGAGTGTTTGATGTCACATATTATAATGGATTCTAATTTCACTGATTTCTGTGCAGATTATTTCTGTGTTTCATGTACAGATTTTTTTTCTGTTCAGATAACTTTCAATTTATTTATTCCGATTATTTGCATTTTATTTGTATTGAGGTTATAGTCAGGGTATTCTTTATTTCAGTTCCATTCACATTATTTCTGTTCAGATTATTTTCAATTTATTTCAACTCAGATGAATAGAAAGAACCATCTTTCTATTCAGGTTATTTCTAATCATATTGGCAGATATCATTCCTCTTCAGTCTGTTTGTCTTCAGATTAACTGTACTGTTGTGCATTCCATTCAGGTGATTGAATTCAGATCACTTCAGTCTGGTTCCATTTGCATAATTTATTTTCAATTTCTATTCAGATACTTTTAGATTCTTATTTTCATTTATTTGTCACAATTCCGATTGTTTCTCCGCAGTTTCTCTTCACTGCCATTCTTCCTAGTCACATTATTTTTCAACTTATTTGCAGTCAGATTATTTATCTTATTTACAATTAGAGTCAGATTATTTCATTCGTATTAGTCATAGTCAGGTAATTTATCTTCAATTTCTATTCTGATTCTGTCAGATTCTTTCTTTTCACCGTATTTATATTCAGATTCCTTCCAGTTAGATTGTTAATCCCAGTTCTTTCCAAACAGGTCATTTCTGTTTCTCTTGTTTGTATTCAGATGGTTTCTTTTTAGTTCATTTGTCTTCAGATTGCTTCACTTTGTTTACTTATATTTCATGTTTTTATTCAGAATGTTTTCCTCAGGGTATTTCTCATCAGGTTATTTACAGTCATTTATAGTCAGAGCATTTATTTTCAGTTTCTGTCTATTCAGATTATTTAATTTGATTTCTAGTCACGTTATTTTTATCAATCTCATTTATATTCTGATTACTTAATTCCTGTTATTTAATTCCAGTTATTTCTTCTTACTGGACTCTCTTTTATTTATAGTCAGATGATTTATTTTAAATGTGCTCCTATTCAGATGGTTTATTTCTATGTTATCTATTTACACTCAGGTTATTGACAGATGGTGCCACCGCCACCTGGGGATGGGAACCCCGATGTGGTGGCACGAGGACCCTGGCTGCAAACCCCCCTCTTTGTTCCACGTATAAAACTGGGGGGCAGAGCAGGAGCCCCCCACAACAAGGCTCAGTCACTGTGGGTCTAGTAGAATCACAGAGCTGAAGTCACACCCTGTGAGTGAGGGGCAGTGATTGTGTGACCAGTGTCACCCCAAGGCTGGCATCACCCTCATCCAATGTCACCCCTGGGTTGGCATAACCCCAGAATGGCCATCACTGCTGTGGCCAGTGTCAGCACAGGGCTGGCATCACCCCTGGACTGGCATCACACCAAACCAATGTCACCCCTGGGCTGGTGTTACCGCTGGCCACTGTCATCCCTGGTCAGTGTCACCCCTGGCCTGGCGTTACTCCTGGCCAGTGTCACCTGTGGTCAATGTCTCCCCTGGGCTAGTATCAACCCCAGGATGTCCATCATCCGTGTGGGCAGTGTCACATTTGGGCTTGCATTATCCCCAGGCAGTGTCACCCCCGGGCTGATGTCATGCTCCCCCCTCCTCAAGCTGGTGTCACCCCTGGGTGGCAGTGGGTCCACATCAGTGCTGTTGCCTCAGTAAAGGCGTCTTGCCTGCATCTGTGGGTTCCTCCAGTGTTTGGGACAGCAGCATCCATCAAGGCACCCACCCCAATGAGATGCTCCTGGTGCTTCTTGCACCCACTTGGGGACATTCCCCTGCCACCTGCTGTCCCTGGTGAAGCTGGCCTCACATCCCAGCTGCTGACAGCATCCCATAGTCCTGGCCACCACTCTGGAGATGGGAGCATGGGCACCTTCACACCCTGCAGCATCCCGGGGCGAGGAGACCCAGGATGGAGGTGACAGGGCGTCAATGCGAGGTGACATCGGGCGGGGGGAGGTCAGTTCTTGAACATGTCACACAGCAGCTTCTCCATGGGCGTGTTGCCAATAGTGCGGCGGAAGAAGAGCAGCTCCACGTGCTCAGAGGAGATGAAGCGCAGCGCTGGAAGGAGCAGCAGCAGCTTCCCGAACCTGGGGGCACAGTGGTGGCCATGGGTGGATGTCCCCACTGCTGGTGAGGACATGTGGGGACATGGGGATGCAGTACCTGACAGGTTGCCCAGGGTAGTGAGAACGGTTGTGCTGGCCCAGCATCACCTGTGACTGGTCCTGCAGGTTCTCCACCTGTTCAGGGTCCTTCAGGCCACGGGTCTCTGCAGGGGCAAGGGTGCAAGGGGTGGTTTGGGGGCAGGGGGAAGGGCAGTGGGGGGTGCTGGTGGGTCTTCTCACCTGGTTTGAAGAGCACCACGGCCTTCATGCAGGCGAATTCCGTGGGATCAACAGCCAGTGCCTTGAAGCGTCCAAGGGTCTCCTGCAGTGCCCGGATATCCAAGGCAGCTGGCAGCAGCTTCCCAGGGCTTGGCTCAGGGACAGCCAGCAGCGGGCAGCTCTCCAGAGGCATGGACCACTGGATGGCACAGAGCAGGAACAGCTCACTCCATGCTTCCTCCAGCAGGATCACCTGGGGACAGGGCAGGAACCCCAAAAACCCATCACCCAAAAAGCCTCCATCATGGTTGGCTGGGTTGGCATCTTATGGTGGGGTGGGACCCTGCAGTGGATTTTGGGATGCTCCAGCCATCCCCATCCCACTCGTTGCCTGCATTTTTTGGCGTCCCCATTGTCCCATAGAAGTCTCCAACCCCACCTGGTCACGAAAGGGCAAGTTGGAGAAGACAGGCAGGTTTTTGGCCCATTTCACCGCCATGAAGAGGAGACGTGCAGAAGTCTCATAGACGTTTTCAGGGCTGGCAGCTGGGTACGGTGCCACCTGGTACTCGCTCGCTGTCCGCTCCGGCTCGCTGCCCGTCACATCCACCGTCTCATCGGCTGCAGGGACAGAAGAGGACGTTGGTGGCTGTCACACCGTGAGGGTAACCCTCTCCCCACCAGCAGCCACCCACCGTCCTCAGGCTCCAGCTTGGCGCAGGTCTCGGCCGTCATCAGGCTGGCCATGAAGCGATGGTTGGTGGGCGGTGTGGACGCCTGGGGACCAGGGGTGACAGCGACGGTGGCGCTGGGACCGCGAGGAGCCGGGCAGGGGGTCGGCGGCACCTCACAGGTGGTGGCCACGTGCTCAGGGGGCAGCTCAGCATCCAGCTCGATGCTGTCCAGCCGGACCTGGGCCGTGCTGCGTGGCTGGCGCTCATTCTGCACAGCTGCAGGGACATGGTGGCATCAGCACCAGCCACACCGCTGCCAGCCCCTGCCACCCATCGCCATGTGTCCCCACCACCCATCTCACCATCCTTGTTCATGCCAGCTTGCAGGCACTTCTTGAGCCGGCAGGCCTGGCACTGGTTGCGGTGCGCCTTGTCCACTGGGCACAGCCCTGTCCCTGCCTGGCACCTATGGGAGAGGTGGTACCTGACTGCAGCCCCTGGGGTTGCAGTTGCAGTTGCCCCTGGGAGGGCCCTGACATGGGTGGCATGTCCTGGGTGTGCTTTGTCCCTGTTGGGTGTCTTGTCCCCCTGCAATGTGTTACCTCCACTCAGTGGGTGTCCCACCCTGATGGGCGCCCTGTCCCCAAAGGTGCCCTGTCCCAGTGAATATGCTGTCCCCAGTGGGTGCCCTGTCAAAATGAATACCCTACCGTGATGGGTGTCCTGACTCCATGAGGGTGCCTTTGGCCCCCCAGCCCAGGCCCCTGCTCCACTGGGTGCCTGTGCCCTGGTCCCTGCCCTGTCGGGTTCAAGTCTCCCTGGGTCCTTGCCAAGTCCCACCCCATGTCCCTGTTCTACTTGCTGTCCATCCCCTGGGTCCCTTTCCCACTGAGTGCCTGTCCCCAGAGTTCCTACCCAATTGGGTGCCTGTCCCCCCAGTCCCTGCTTCATTGGGTGTCCCTCCCCAAGGTTCCTGCCCTGCTGGATACCCATCCCCTGGCTCCTTGTGCCTGAGGGTTCTGGTCCCCCTAGTCCCTACACCACTGGATGTCCAACCTCATGTCCCAGTCCCACTTGGTGTCCACCTCCTGGCTCCCTCTCCCACTTGGTGCCTGTCTCCATGATCCCTTCCCTTTTGGGTGCCTGTCTCCTTAGTTCCTGCCTTACTGGGTGTCCAGCCCCTGGATCCCTGCCCTACTGGGTGCCTGTCCCACCCTGCCCCATCGGGTGTCCATGCCCTGAGGTTCCTGTCCTGTTGGGTTCAAGTCCCCCTAGGGTCCCTGTCCCTCTGGCTGCCCATCCCAGCAGGTCCTTGCCCTGCTTCATGTCCATCCCGTGGGTCCTTACCCTGCTGGGTGCTTGTCCCCCTAGTCCCTGCCCTATGCCCTACAATGTGTCCATCCCCTGGGTCCCTGCCCCTTGGGGTCCTTCCACCCCTGTGCCAACCTGTAGATGAGCTTCCTGCGGACGCTGCGCTTGAAGAAGCCACTGCAGCCATTGCAGGCGTAGATGCCATAGTGCTTCCCACTGCTGGTGTCACCACACACCTTGCACAGCAGCACGGGGCTCAGTGCCTTGCCAGGGGCCTGGCTCAGCCCTGCAGGAGAGGAGCCACTGCACTCAGGTTGATTCAGGACACCCCAATGTCCCCTGTCTCCCTGCTGCTCCCCAGCATCTGGGCGATGGGGTGGCTCTCATCTCTGCTGGTCCAGCCCAGGGACATGGATGGGGACACCTCAGGGACTGCAGGGATTGCACATGGGGTTTGGCATCTCCCTACACCCCAGAACCCAGGATGCTGCCAGCCAAGATCTCATAAGCCTTTTTAAAATAAAAGGGGATGAAGCAGTGTCCCTTGGGATGGGGAATCCCAGAGAAGGGCCACAATCAGAGGTGTCCTAGAGAAGGACTATGGCTGGGACCCCAGGGCACAATGAGGACAACAAACACAGGCATAATGGAGAGGGTTGGGGCTGGGGACTACAGGCATCCCATCCTGGGAAAGGACCACAATGGGGACCCTCAGCATCTTGGAGAAGGATGATAGCTGAGGACCCCAAGCATCCTTCAGAATGATCATGATGGGGACCCCAGCCACCCTGAAGGACCACAATGAGGACATTCTGAAGCATTGTGGAGAAAGATCATAATGGGGATCCTGAGTATCTTGCAGAAAGACTACAATGGGAGCCACAAGCATCCCAGAGAAGAACCATGATGGGGATGTGGGTGTCTTGGATATGGATGAGAAACCCAGCCATCCTGGAGAAGGACTGTGATAGAGACCCTGGACATCTTGGAGAAGGACCATGATGGGAACTGAAAGCATCCAGGAGAAGGCCATGATGTGGACCCTGAGCATCTTGGAGAAAAACTACAGTGTGGGACCCCAGGTGTCATAGATATGGACCATCAAGAAGACATCAAGTATCCCAGGGAAGAACCACGATGAGGATCCTCAGGGACCTTGGAGACTGACCACAACAAGGACCCCGCCACTGCTGCTGTCCCGCCGTGTCCCACCACCTCTTACCTGTGGGGCTCTCCTCCAGGCCGGCGCTCACCCCCGACCCCGCTGGTGATGCAGCCATCCCGTCCGCTGCTTTCCTGGCCAATCCCTGCGGGTGCGGGTGCCTGGGCTCTGGCGAGGGTGGGTGCTCCGGCAGCTCTGCGGGCAGCGGGGCTCGCTCTTGCTCTCTTCAAGGCAGCTTAGGAGCAGGCGCTGTGTAAGCAGCTGCCTCTTTGTCACCCCTTTAATCTTTAGTGTCTGCGCGGGGCGGGGGGGATCAATCAGCCACGCGATGAAGAATTAACAAGGTGCTGAGCCCCAGCCCTGTAACCCTAAACCCGCGACACCCAACACCCCCCCCCGGGCTGCACCCCGCACCGTGTCACCCTGCCACCGCCTGCACCCCACCTAGCACGGCAGGGCTGAGATTGCAGCTGTGTGGGACATGGGGCTTGGGGTAGGGACCCCCGTGTGTGTGTGTGTGTGTGTGTGTGTCCCTCCTTGGGACCCACCAGGTCCTGTAAGCACATAAGCCCTTCACTAAGGCGGTTAGAGGGGAATAACGAAAAGTAGTAATTAAAGGGGGTGATTTCCCTGCCCCCAGGTAATTAATTACCAGCCTTGATAGCGAGGGGAGTGAGGATGCTCGGAGGGGGCCCCTCCGCCCCGTGCCTCAGTTTCCCCCCCTGGGCTGCTGACACGGCAGCGGGTGGGGGCCGGGCGGCCGCAGGGTTACGCAACTGCCGCTAAACCCTCGTCGTGACAAGGCAGCACAATTTGGGATTTGAGGCTTTAGCTGCTAAACCCCCCCGCCCGGAGCAGGGGACGGCGGCCGCTCTCACCCGGCCCGGCTGGTCCCCAGGGGTGGGCCAGCCTGCAGTCAGGGGTCCCCAGCCCCTGTGTCCTCCTGGGGGGGGGGCTCAGCCTGTGGCCCCCATGTAGGTGTCTCATGGGATGGGTGCTGGCAGCAGTGACACAAGTGGATCAGGTGGCTCTGGGTCACTCCTTTGTCATTCCTGCCTGCTGGCTGGCTTCATCCCCATTGCCTACAACATGCCTCCACCACCCCTGCTTGCAGCACGGCTAGATCACCCATGCCTGCAGCACTGCTCCAGCACCCCTGCCTGTACCATTGCTCCATCACCCCTGCCTGTACCATTGCTCCATCACCTCTGCCCTCAGCATTGCTTCATGTTCCCCTGCCTGCAGCATTCCTCTCTGTTCCCCTGCCTACACCATTGCTCCATCATCCCTGCCTGCAGCATCACTCTATTTTCCTGCCTCCATCACTGCTCCATTACCTCTGCCTGCACCATTTCTCCATCATCCCTGCCTGCAGCATTGCTCCATCATCCCTGCCTGCAGCATCACTCCATTATCCTGCCTTCCTCATTGCTCCATTACCTCTGCCTGCACCATTGCTCCATGTTGCCCTGCCTGCAGCATGACTCCATCATCTTGACTGCACCATTGTTCAATCACCTCTGCCTGCAGCATTGTTCCATGTTCCTCTGCCTGCATCACCCCTGCACCCCTGGGATCCCCTGTCCTATCAGGGTGCCCAGTCCCATCCTGCAGCCCCCATGCCATGGTGGACCCCATCCTGACCCAGATCTCTGACAGCACCATCTGCGGCCATCCTCCTCCCTCCTCAGAATTATGACGCGGGACTAATGCGGCAGAAGCAAGCTGTCACCTCTCCCTGCCCAGCCTCTGCCCACAGCTTAGGTGCCTCCAGCCCCTGCAGCACACCTTCATCCATGGGTGACACAAACCTCCAGTGCTCAAGGGTTGTCAGCCCACCCACGGGTGATGCAGGGACCCGAGCGCCTGGTGCCAGTGGATGCCAATATATGCTGAGTCGGCTAATTTGCCTGTCCCCTCCTTGCTGTCGGGTAAAAGCCAGCTCCGGAGCAGGGATTTGGGATGGGGATTAGCTGGGCCAACCATCTGCTGCCAGCCAATCATCAGCACACCCAGGAAAGCCAATAATTCCCAAAATATTGTTTCCCACCCCATTTCTCCACTGGTTGCTGGCCCCAAGGTGGGGTCCTTGTCAGATAGCACCCTGGAGCTGAGCACTCCACGTGCACCCAGCCGAGGCTTCCAGGGGAACTCCTTCTAGCCCATTTCTGGGGAGCACCCCAAGCAGGCCTGAGGCCACAGGCAAGGGGCTGTGGGTGGCGGGTGGGGGTGAAGGAGCAAATGTTAAAGCCCGCAGCAGGGCCATGACTCGGCCTGGTGACAGATGCTGGGGCAGATGCCATCGGATTACCCAGCCTAAAACCTGGGGCTCTGCCCCCCTCCCTCCGGAGGCACAGAGCATTTAATTACTAATTTACTAATTACCCAAAGATGCTGGTGATGGGCTTGAAACCTGTGGTTGGGAGCAGCCCCAGGGCTCCAGCCACCCTAATCCCACCGGCTATGGGGAGCTGGCGGATGAGCCCTGGGCAGGGGACAGCTTGGCTGGGGACATTGGGTGTCCCAGGGAAGCACCCTTGTGCAACAGTGACACAGGGTGGTGGGGAACAGGAGGGGACATTAGGGACAAGATGGGGATGGCGGGGACCAGGAGCAGGTGATGGGACCAAGGAAAGATGGTGGGCACCAAGGAGGGACAACAAGGATCAGAAAGGGATGGTGGGGACCAGGAGGAGACAATGGGGACCAAGAGGAGATGATGGGAATCAGGAGGAGACATTGGAGTCCATTGGGAGATGGTGGATACCAGGAGGTGATGATGGAGACCAGGAGGAGCCAATAGGGATAAAGGAGACCAGGAGGGGACAACAAGGATCAGGAGGGAGTGATGGGGATCAGGAGGAGGGGATGGGTACTGGGAGGGGATGATGAGGATCAGGAAGAGAGAATGGGAACCTTGATGTTTTCATGGTGACCAAGAGAGAATGACGGATGACGGAGAGCAGCAGGTGATGGCAGGGACCAGAATGGGATGATGGAGAGCAGGAGGTGATGGCAGAGACTAGGATGGATGATGGAGACCAAGACAGGACAATAGGGACAGCATGGGGATGATGGGGACCAGGAAAGGACAATGGTGACACAAAGGGGCCAAGGGAACCTAAAGGGATCATGAGGAGATCATCATGAGCTGCTAGTAAGGACCAGGAGGACATGGTGGAGATCAGGAGGGAATGACAGGGACCAGAAGGGGCTGGTGAGAACTGGAGGGTACATCAGGATGAGACAACAGGGACCAGGAGAGTATGGTGGGGATCAGAAGGGGATAAGAGCAAGCAGAAGACATGGAGGTCTGGGAGGGTTGAAGATGGATTGAAGCTGGCTGGGAAGGGTTAACGAGGCCTCCTGGCTCTGACCTGTGTCCAAGCAGGCTCCGATTTCGGCTGTAATTAGCTCTTGTTTGTTGGATGATAAATGATGCTTTGGCGTTGCCCGATGACAGAGAGTGACAGCTCCCACATCACCCACTCCAAGCCCTGCCAAAGCCTCCACTGACCCCATGGCACCAAGATTAAAGTTTAATGTGACTCTGGAGCTGACCCAGGCACGCACCACCCTGGGGACAGGGCCTGGGGACACGCTGGTGGCCACCTTCAGGGCAAGAGGCTTTTTGGGACCAAGTGGTGTTTTAGCACCAGCCTGGTGGCCACTGGCTATCAGTAGATTGGCCACGGGACTGTTTCATGCCTTCTTCAGGGTTACCAAGAAGTTTTCTGATATGTCACACCAGGTTGGGATGGGCACCCTGAGACTGGCCCTGTGGGATGGCTCTGTGCCACAGTGGGGCCGGTTCGTGTGGTCTGGGCACATTCCCGGGCATCGGTGGGTGCCAAAAGCCACCGCGATGCTTGCTGGGGCAGGCTGAGAGCCTGCACTGTGTCCACCTTTGGAGCAGCAGCTGCCTGGAGACCACGGTGGAAGAAGGGGACCTCTGAAACACCAGAAGGTGAGGGAACTGGGCATGGAATGAACACCAGGGCTGGCATGGTGCCTGCTAGGGCTTCGGCAGGGAGCCATGGGGACACAGTTGTCTGTGGACACAGAGGTCCTCAGGGTGGGGCTGGGCACGAGCCCATGTTCCCAGCTTCTGCACGTCATGTTTTCTCCTTGCAGATGAACCTCCTTGCCCAGGTAAAGCTCCTTACCCAGAGGAGCCGGTAGGAGAGCACCTGCACCGAGGCAGTGCCATCCCTCTACTGTGGCACCCAGCATCCAGGGACCCTGCTATGGGGGCATGACCGATGTTGAGTCTGGGGGTGCAAGGGGCAGCGAATGGGTGCTGGGAGGCTGCTCTGGGCTGGGGCTGGGTGTTACTGGGGTGCATGTCAGCAAGGGTAGGTGCTAGAATGGGGGTGCTAGCAGGGATGGGTGCCAGCAGGGATGGGTTCCAGGCTTGCTCTGCCCCTCTCCCCATAGGTGAGCTCCCTGGTGCAGACCCTGCGAGCCCGGGACGCTCCACTCCTCCAACCCCAGCGCTGGCTGGGCTCCTGGGTGCGCGACAGGTTTGGGGTGCTGGTGTGGGGACTGGGGAGGGGGTGGCATCGGTCCAGGCAGGGGCTGAGCCATGGTGTTGGTGCTCTGGGTCCCATCTCCCAGCACCACTGGGGCTGACACTGCATGTTTGTCCTTCCAGGTGAGCAGCTCCAGGCAGGTAAGTGCTGGCATTCCCTCTGTGTCCCACAATGACTGCCTCACCCCTGGCACAACAGGGCCAAATCCTGCATACCCTGCCTCTTCCACAGCACCCAAGGGTGCTCAATACCTAGAGGAGGTGGTCCCTTCTTGAGGGATTCCCCATCTACTGAGACCCAAGCTGTGCCCAAGCTACCATGGGGACAGGGAATGAGCCAGTGGGTTTGTGATGCTGCTCAGTGTCATCAGGGTATCAGTACCTCTGAAACACAGCCGGGTCCCCAGGCAGTAGCTGGGGCAGCGAGCACAGCGGCGTTCTTCCTCTGTGAGGGGCTGCTGGGCCAGCACTTCAATGTGGTCCCCAATGGGGTGGCTGAGCCCCAGCCCGGGGACCTCTTCCTCTTCCCACTGGCCTCGGGAGGCCCTGGCTGGTGGGGTGCCCACGCTGGTGTCTACTGCGGTGATGGGGAGATCATCCACCTGGAAGGTGAGCCCCAGGAGGTGGTCAAGTGGGGGGAGATCCCCATGGAAGAGACATGGGGTACAGCATCGCCTTCACCCCGCAGGCAGCTCAGGGATGTCCCCATCAGGGATCGTGGCCAAACACAGCAAGAGCCACCTCCTGCGGTCACGGGGCCCAGCCAAGGTGCTGCGGAGGAAGGGAGAGATGGACGTGGCCGCGCTGCAGCAGCGCATCCGGGTGGCCATGGACCAGCCGGTGGAGTATGATGCTGTCACCTGCAACTGCATCCATTTCGCCCTCACTCTGCTGGGGCTGGGTCAGCTCGCTGGCACCACGGTGGGTGCCACTACCCTGGGAACCCTGACACCCACCCTAGCCATGTGTCACTGCAGCCCATCTTGTCTCCCAGGCATCCCAAGCACTGCAGTGATGGAGGTGGTGATGTGCTCGGGGACACGTGGAGCTGGAGCATCCTTCCTGGGGGACCAGTGCTGTGCCATCAGCTTTGTCATCCCTCTTATGTAGCAATAAATGGTTGCATGCAGACCCTGCACCAACCCAGTTTGGTTTGTGTTTTTTTTTCAGGATTCCCAGGAGGGCTGGTGGGAACTCATCCACACCAGGCACAAAGGGCAGGGCAGTGGGACAGGGGAGGTCATTTCTGCCTGTGTAGCTTAATTGCCATGCATTGATGAGATGTTTTATTACAACTTGCTACCTGAAATGTGCCTGTTTTCATCTCGTGGTGGGTGGGAGCTGCCTGGGGAGCAGCCAGTCACTGGGACTGCTCCGCTGCCCTGGAACAGCAGAACTAAAACAGTGCCAGTAGCAATAATCACCTGAGAACAACAACAACAGTAATAAGAATAATAATAATAATAGAAGACTGTCACCTATTGTAAGAATATATAATTTAATGTATTACATAATTTTTACATCATACATCATGTATAATACACTATGTAGCATACACTGTATCATGTAGAATGTAGAATATATAATATATTATGATAGAATATAGAATATGATGGAATTAATATGATCTGTAATATCATGTTATATACCATTATAGATAACATTATATAATGACATTACATATGCAACATAACATGTATAATGTATTATTTATAACAAACATATATAACATGTAACATATATAATGTATAATATTATACATACCATCGCACAACATATAACGTTATGTGACATATATAACATATGTTTAATGTATAATGTATAACATTTACCTAGTATATATTATATCATATATGGACTATGTAGGTCCCTGACATGGCAGGGGGTTGGAACTAGATAATCTTAAGGTCCTTTCCAACCTCAACCATTCTATGATTCTATAATATAACACTGGAAAATATATAACATATATAATACCATCTGATTAATATACTCTAGTACATTATAGTGTAATGTAATATATAAATGCAATATGCAGTATATATTATGTAGCGCATAATAGTACATGATACATAATGTATACTATATATGTATGAAATACTGTATTATGTATGAAATAATATAACGCAATGTAACATGGTATAGTACCATATGATTTAATATAATCTGACATAATTTGAATACGTATAATTGCACAATCTATTCTGATGTATGACATATAACCCAAACACTACCAATAACACCCTGAATCACTCCCGTGTTAATGCTGACTGGCACCGACTCTGCGCGGGCTGCGTGGCTGGGGACCCCCGATGGAAGCGGGGCGCGGCCTCCGGAGCATCCCCTGCGGCGGGGGGCGCGGGCAGCGCTGGGCGGTCCCAGCCCCGCATGACGCTGACATCAGTCCCAGCATCCCACCCGCATCCCGCCCGCGTCCCTCCCGCATCCCCCGCCATGGCGGCCAGCCCGGCCTACGGGGAGGAGAAGGGGGGGGCCTCTAGCCTGGGCGAGCCCGAGTACGGCCACGACCCCGCCAGCGGCGGCATCTTCTCCTCCGACTACAAGAGGTGGGGACGCAGCGGGAGCTGGGGACAGCGGCGGAGCAGGGCCGGGGCTGCCACCGCTGGGCCTGGCCGCTGTCCCCGGCGGGGGCCCGGTACTCGGCTGCGGGCTGGCTGTGGCCCGCGGGGTGGAGACGGGGTGAGGATGACGATCAGGATGGGAACGAGGACGGGGACAGGGATGGGGACAGGGCACGCGGTCACGCCACCTCCACTGCAGGTTACAAAGGCCAGGGAGGCTGTTGGGGGAAAACTGCGAGGTTTTGGAGACAGTGTGGCGGGGAGGATGCGTGGGGACTCCCCACACACTGCGCCCCCACCCATGGGCTGGAGGCACGCAGACACCGTGTCCCCCCCCCGCCTGCGCTCTGCTGGCTCCTGCAGCTTTTGGGGGACTCCCCGATGACTGCGCCCCCCCCTTCCATCCAGGTCCCCAGCGCGGGGGGGAGCTGGGAAATGTCACCTCTGCGTGGGGCAGGCTGCTAGGGGAAAGGGGCAAGGATGCTGGGGGGGGGAAGTTCCCGAAGCTGCAGGAACATGGGGGTCCCTTTGACCCCCCTGCCCTGGCATTGTCCCCTGCCCTGACAATGTCCTCCATCCTGGCCTGCTGGCAGTGTCACCCCTCCCTGACTCACTGATGGTGTCCCCCATTCAGGCAGTGTCCCCCATTCAGGCAGTGTCCCCCATCCCTGGACCCCTCCCTAATGCTGCAGCAGTGTTCCCCCTGTCTGGATGTATCCCCCACCTCTGACACCCTGGCATTGTCTCCAGTGACCCCCCAGTCATTACTGCCTGATAGTGTCCCCCAAACTGGCAGTGACACCCCAGTCCTGACTCACCAGCAGTGTCCCCAAAGGCGGCTGTGTCCCCTCATCCCTGACCTGCTGGCAGTCCCCCAGGCTGGAAGGGTTCCCCAATTTGGCAGTGTCCCCCATCCATGACCTGCTGGCAGTGTCCCCATCTCACAATGTCGCACCTCTTCCATGAGCCTCTGGCATTGTTCCCCAATTTGGCAGTGTCCCCCCATCTTTGGCCCCCTGGCAGCGTCCCCCCATCTCTGGCCCCCTGGCAGCGTCCCCCAGCCTGGCAGTGCTCCCCTGTCCCCAGGTGTGACAGCTTCCCCTGGCCCCTACTGGCAGTGTCTTTCCAGCCCTGACCTGCCATCAGTGTCCCCAAGTCCAGCAGGGCCCCCACCACCCTGCCCCACCGGCACTCTCTGGTATGACAGCATCTCTCAGCCCTGACCACCCTGGCAGTATCCCCCAGTCTTGCCAGGTTCCCCCAGTGGCATGCCATCAGTGTCCCCCATGCTGGCAGTGTCCACCCACCCCTGGCCCCCCTGGCAGTGTCCCCATCACTGCCCTTCACCAGATCTCATCCCCCTGTGACCACACCAGCTCTGCCACCATCCCTGTGAACTGTGCATGGCACAAGAGAAGTGTCACCCAGGTGGCACAAGCCGAGATGTCCCATTGTGCCACCCCACTGCCTGTGCGGGGGTCCCTGACCCTGGGGAAGGTGCTCCCTGCAGTGTCCCCAAGCCCTGCTGCAGGACGGGTGTCACTTGGGATGTGATACCCTGGGGTGGCCTTGTCCACTGGGAAGGGCATTGCAATAGTCTGCAACCCAACACCAACCCCACATCGGGTTTCAGTGGCAATGCCAGGAGGAGGAGCAGGGCCACAGCCCTGCCACAATCCCCAGGGCCACCATTGCTGGCCAAAGCCATGCTGTCCCTGCCACCAGTGCAGAAGCTGCTGCGGCAGCTACCGGCTGGGCCGGCAAAGCCACCGGCGGGTGGTGACACAGCCGAGGAGGTGACAAGCCAGGTGCTGGCCACCGAGGCTGGACAACCCGCCTGCTACAGCGCCCTGCAAGCTGACGAGCTGCGGCTGCTTGCTGGCCCCAAGCCCACCGTGGCCACCAGCACCGGGCCACCACTGCGGTAAGATCTCTCTAAGGAGCTCCCCTGTACCCTCTGGTAATGATGGCTGTGGATGAGCATCACCCAATGGGTGCGACCCCCAGCTGCTGTGAGTGGACACTGCACAGGTCCCCCCGGTTTGGCGGGAACAGATGTCCCTTAGGAAAGTGGACAGTGGTGACAAGCAGCCTTAGAAAAGGCTGGTGGCATTTTCCCTGACCAGGGAAGAGACCAGGGAAGGGCTCTGCATCAGGATGCACTGGCACATCCATGCCATCATGTCCATGAGGGATGGGACAAGGGATACACTCAGTGCAGCCAGGATGGAGCTGGTGATGGGCACCTGCTCCCTGGAAAACAATGTGGGAACATCCTGGTGTGACGGCCACAGTCAGGCTGGGATAGGGTCTTGTCCCAGTGCTCAGGATGGGGACAGAGCTGGGTGCCACTGCTGCACCGGTCCCTCCATCTCCTCTTTCACCTGGCTGTAACCTAATTCCTGTTCCCATCAATATTGCATGGGGAAGGGTTCTGTTGTCACCCTAGTGGCAGTGGCAGCCTGGGAGCAGAAAAAAAAAAGACTAAAAATGGCTAAAAGTGGAAAATGGGATTTTTTTTTTTGCCCCCATGTGGTGCAGACACGATGACCTCAAGGAGATGCTTGATAGCAACAAGGATTCGCTCAAGCTGGAGGCCATGAAGAGGATCGTGGCGGTGGGTGTTAGACTGGTGGGGACACTGCTGGTGCCGTGTTGGCCAGCCAGAGTCATGCTGCTCCTTTAACCCTTAGATGATTGCCCGGGGTAAAAACGCCTCCGACCTCTTCCCGGCCGTGGTGAAAAACGTTGCCTGCAAGAACATTGAGGTGAGGAAGGTCTCGAGTGGCCCTGGTGGCATCCATCGGTGTCCCCAGGGTCTGGCACCTCACCTGCAGGCAGGGCTTGGGGATGGGCTGGGTTCTGGGGGCTCTGAGGTGGCTTGACCACCTTCAGCTTCACCTCGCAGGTAAAGAAGCTGGTGTATGTCTACCTGGTGCGCTATGCAGAGGAGCAGCAGGATCTGGCCTTGCTCTCCATCTCCACCTTCCAGCGAGGACTTAAGGTGGGCTGCTCTGGGGACCCAGGGGGAGTCTGGAGGACCAGCAAGCCTCCCATGGCTGCACTGCAGTCCCCGCATGTCCCCACAGGATCCCAATCAGCTGATCCGTGCCAGTGCCCTGCGGGTCCTCTCCAGCATCCGTGTGCCCATTATTGTGCCCATCATGATGCTGGCCATCAAGGAAGCCGCCTCGGACATGTCCCCCTATGTGCGCAAGACGGCCGCTCATGCCATCCCCAAGCTGTACAGGTAATGGGGGCTCAGCTGCTGAGTTTTCGGGGCATCAACAAGGGTGCAGGGTCTCAGCTGTGCAGTGCAGGCAGGGACAGGCAGGGATGGGGGTTTGCTCTGGCCCCACATGCCGTGCTGTTCCCCCACAGCCTCGACTCGGATCAGAAGGACCAGCTCATTGAAGTGATTGAAAAGCTGCTGGCAGACAAGACCACGGTGAGCAGGGCACCAGGTCCCCCCTGCCCCTAAATCCAGGGATGTGACCATACCCCCTGACCTTGCACCCTCATGGGAATGCAGCCATCCATGCAGATGCCACCATTCCCACTGATCCAACACCTGATGGTGCAGGGAGGCAGCCATCCCTAGAGCCAACATCTCTACGGGTATGTCACTGTCCCCACCACGCCAGCATCCTCATAGAGATGCCACCGTCCCCACTGATCCATCATTCTCACAGAGATGGAGACATCTCCACCAAACCAGCATTCTCATGGGAATGCAGCCAGCCCTGCAGAGCTGGAGTCCTTGTGGGGACGCTGCTGTCCCCAATGCACCAATACCCTCATGGGGATCCCACCAGCTCCACTGAGCTGCCATCCCATCCCCACCAAACCAGCATTCTCATGGGGATGCCACCATCCCCATCAAGCCAGCACCATGATGAAGATGCTACCACCCTGGTGTGTCACCCTGGGCTTTCCCTCCACAGCTGGTGGCTGGCAGCGTGGTGATGGCATTCGAGGAGGTGTGCCCGGAGCGCATTGACCTCATCCACAAGAACTACCGCAAGCTCTGCAACCTGCTCATCGATGTGGAGGAGTGGGGGCAGGTGGTCATCATCAACATGCTCACCCGCTATGCACGCACCCAGTTTCTCAGCCCCAACCAGAACGTGAGCGTAGAATCCTCAGAGTGCCCTGGTAGCCCTTGGGGAGGTGGGGTGAAAGGAGGGGTGCTGCTGGGGGGGGTGCAAGGTGTCCCACCTCCTGACAGGAGTCCTTGCTGGAGGAGAGCGCTGAGAAAGCTTTCTATGGCTCCGAGGAGGAGGACACCAAGGACCCCAAGGCAGAGGCAGCCTCACTGGCCAAGCGCAAGCCCTATGTGATGGACCCTGACCACCGCCTGCTTCTGCGCAACACCAAACCCCTGCTGCAGAGCCGCAATGCTGCGGTGAGCCCCCCCCCTCCATCCCCTGAGGCCACCAGTGGTGTCTATCGGCTGGGGCCCATGACGTCTCCACCAGCCAAGGAGCCACAGAGGTGCTTGAGGGACACCCAGGGTCAGGCTTCCCCCGGGTGCTGTGGGGGGCACAGCCATCCCTCAGGGTGTCCCTGTGCCCACTGGCTGATGCTTGGATGTGTCCCCGCAGGTGGTGATGGCCGTGGCACAGCTCTACTTCCACCTGGCACCCAAGGCAGAGGTTGGGGTCATCGCCAAGGCACTGGTGCGGCTCCTGCGGAGTCACAGGTCTGTGATCACAGGTCTGTGGAGTCACAGGTCTGGGCTGCAGTGGTCCCCTACCCCACCACCTGGTTGGTGGGACCCATCAGAAGCCTCAAGACCCTAGGAGAGAGCCCTATAACACCCAACCCTGCAGGCACATCAGCTTGGGGTGAATCACCAAAACATTGGCCTGGCCCAATCCAGACATGAGTGGCAGCGTCATGGTGGCACCAGCCTGGTGATGGCTCCTGCCCCATCTTCACAGGGCCAGCTGGGGGGTCTGGCTCTGCCCCACTGATGGTGTCCTCTTTTTGTTCCTGCAGTGAGGTGCAGTATGTCGTGCTGCAGAACGTGGCCACCATGTCCATCAAACGGCGGGTGAGGCTCGGACTCCATGTGGGCGAGTTTTCTTGTTGACTCTGAAGTGGAATGAGGGCAAGCCAGCAGGGTCACCAGGGCCAGCTGCTTGCGGGTGGCCTTGGCAAGGAGGGGACAGGGATGGCACTAATGCCACTGGCTCTGCATGCAGGGGATGTTTGAGCCGTACCTGAAGAGCTTTTACATCCGCTCCACGGACCCCACACAGATCAAGATCCTCAAGGTGAGCTGGAAACATCCAGCAGAACACATCACTGCTTTGGGGCTTCACAGAGCCCTTCCCTATGAGGCAGCTGTCCTCCACGGCCTAGGGACAGGAGGACAGGCAGGACCCTGTGCCCCAGCACCATGCCCCTCTGATGCTCATCTCTTTGTCTTTCCTGCAGCTGGAGGTCCTCACCAACCTGGCCAATGAGACCAACATTTCCACTATCCTGCGGGAGTTTCAGGTATGCCACAGTCATCCTGAGGACACTGGGGTGCCACAATGCATGGTTCTGGGTGCAAAACCTTCACCATGGAGGGGATGGAGGAGGCCCTACCAGCAGGAGTGGAATGAGGCCATGCCAACCCCATGGATGGTTCCAAAGAACCCAAACGTGTGACCACCACATGGGCACATGCCCAGCACTGTCAGGTGGGTGACATGTCATGTGTGTGTGTCCCATGCCTGCACAGACCTACATCCGCAGCATGGACAAGGACTTTGTGGCAGCCACCATTCAAGCCATTGGGCGCTGTGCCACCAACATCGGGAAGGTGCGGGACACCTGCCTCAACGGCCTGGTCCAGCTCCTCTCCAACCGAGACGGTGAGTGCCTGCGGTGGGGTCCAAACAGGGGCTCCATCTCCCTCAGGGCAGGACCCCGCTGAGGCTGAGGTCTCTGCCCACAGAGCTGGTGGTGGCCGAATCTGTGGTGGTCATCAAAAAGCTGCTGCAGATGCAGCCAGCACAGCACAGCGAGATCATCAAGCACATGGCCAAGCTCACCGACAACATCCAGGTGGGTCGGGACGTTGCGGGACCCGCGGGCCTGGGGCAGCGGCAGTGGTGCCATGTGCACGGGGGCATTTGCAGGTGCCAATGGCACGGGCCAGCATCCTGTGGCTCATCGGTGAGTACTGCGAGCATGTGCCCAAGATTGCACCCGACGTGCTGCGCAAGATGGCCAAGTCCTTCACCAACGAGGAGGACATCGTCAAGTTACAGGTCATCAACCTGGCAGCTAAGCTCTACCTGACCAACTCCAAGCAGGTACTGGTGATGTGGCCCCACAATGTGCCTCAGTTTCCCCAGTGTGGAGGGAAAGGCTGGCCCTGAGCACGTCCTCTGGTACAGAGCAAGCTGCTGACCCAGTATGTCCTCAACTTGGCAAAGTATGACCAGAATTACGACATCCGTGATCGGGCTCGCTTCATCCGCCAGCTCATCGTGCCCACTGAGAAGAGTGGGGCCCTCAACAAATACGCCAAAAAGCTCTTCCTGGCCCAAAAGCCTGCTCCCATCTTGGAGTCCTCCTTCAAAGGTACCCCCACTGGTCACAGGTCATGGGGATACAGGGCCAGCTGTCACCACGGTGCTGCGTGGCCATCCCTGAGCTGCTGCCGCCTCTCAACCTGCCATAGATCGGGACCATTTCCAGCTGGGCTCCCTGTCCCACCTGCTCAACGCCAAGGCTGTGGGCTACCAGGAGCTGCCTGACTGGCCAGACGAGGCCCCTGATCCCTCTGTGAGGAACGTGGAGGTGTGTGGAGCACCCCAGGGTGCTGGGTGCATGGGGGCTTTAGGTAGGGGTGTCATCTCAAGGTCTTCTAAGTCCCAGAAGGTGCCCACACCCCACTTGGGTACAGGAAGGGGATGGACAAGGGCTGCTGTTTGGGCTCCCCACCCAAGGGCGATGGCCCCACTCCATCAACCCTGTTCTGGCAGGTTCCTGAGTGGACCAAGTGCACCAGCCGGGAGAAGAGGAAGGAGAAGACGGAGAAACCTTTCTACTCTGACTCAGACGGGGAGTCGGGGCCCACGGAGTCAGCAGACAGTGGTTAGGACCCAGTGGCTTGGCAGGGCATGGGGCAGGGGATACCGCCATAGGGACATCCCATCATGGCAGGGGACATGGAGGGATGGCTCAGGGATGCCGTAGAAGGACACAGGGATGCAGAGGGAGCATGCTGTGAAGGGCATGCAGTGAAGGGATGCAGGGGTGCAGCAGGGTGCAGGGGGGAGGCAGCAGTGGTTGTGGGGATGCAGTGGGAGGCGGGGGGGATGCAGTGGGATGCAGCAGGGAGCTGTGGGGCCATGGTGGGATGCAGCAGCAAGGCTGAGCCGTGCCCCCTGCAGAGCCTGAGTCTGTCAGTGAGGACAGCGGCAGCTCCAGCAGCTCCAGCTCTAGCTCCAGCAGTGAGGAGGAGGAGGAAGAGGAGGAGGAAGGCAGCGGGGAGCAGTCTGAGGACAAGGAGGAGGAGGAGAAAAGGCTGAAGAGGAAGGAGAAAGAAGGCTCCTGGAAGGCAGCCACGGGGAGTGCGGGCAGGTAGCCCCGGGAAAGTGGGGTGCCCTGGCCAAACCCCTGCCTGCCCTGAGCCAGGCCCTCCCCACAGCCCCAACGAGGATGAGGAGGAAGAGGAGGGGACAAAGAAGGCCAAGAAGAAGAAGACAGCTCCGGGGAGGAAGGGCCATGCCCAGACCTCATCAGAGGAGGCCAGCACCTCCGAGAGCAGCTCCTCAGGCTCTGACTCGGGCTCTGAGGCAGAGACCAAACGGAGGAAGGCGGTGAGGGCCGGGCTGGGCTGGGGGCAGCACAGGGATACCTGGACTCCTCATTTACACCCCCCCACTTCTTTGCCCCTTGCAGCCCCCCAGAAGCAGGGCTGGCCCCAAGGAGATCTCCCTGCTTGACCTGGATGACTGTGAGTGTCTGCCCAGGGCACACAGGGTGGCTGTGCTGGTGGCAGTGGGGAAACTGAGGAACAGTCACTGAGGTCAGGGCCCCACCGGTCCTCTGGGAGCTGCAGAACTGGGACAAGGACCAGTGGGGTAGACAGTCCTTGTCCGCAGAGGGTGGCTGAGGGACAGGGGGCTGTGCCAGCAGGGCTGTGCCTTTGGGGTTGTTCCTACAGGATTGTCCCCATACAGGTGTGCTACCAGGGCTGTCCCATGGGGCCACTGTTGTCCCCATAGGACTGTGACTCCTCAGAGCTCTGTTAACTGTTTCCCCACACCCCTGCAGTCACCCCCCCTCCTCCCCAGCCCATCCCTTCCAGCAGCATCATCTCCACCAGCTTGGTGACTGACCTGGAGGGCCTCACGCTTACTGACACGTCCCTGACACCCACTGTAAGTGTCCTCCATGCCCTTCCCAGGGTGTCTCAGGACCCCTGTCCCTGATGGGGGCCGCAGGTTGGGGGCCAGCATCCCACACCAGCCCCTTGGCCCCTGGCAGCTGCTGAGCCCAGCATTCGGTGCAGTGAGGACCTACGAGCTGCTACACCGCATGGCAGGCGAGGGGCTCTCAGTGGAGTACTGCTTCAGCCGCCGGCCCTTCCCAGGGGACCCCCACATGGTGGCCGTCCACATCCAGATCTCCAACAACACTGATGCCGAGGTGAAGAGCCTGCGGGTCAGTGAGCCCAAGCTGCTTTCCGGGATGAGGATCCAGGAGTTCCCCGAGATCGGTATGGCATGGCACAGCACGGCTGCGATGCTGTGAGGGGGCAAATGGAGACAGGGCTTGGTTGGTGGAAGTGACATGGGATGCAGTGGCAGCACTATGGTTTCAGAGCACCTTGTGCCCGGGGACACGGCCAATGTGGTGATGGGCATTGACTTCTGTGACTCCACACAGGCAGCCAACTTCCAGCTATGGTGAGTGCCCCGTGTCCCAGGGGTGTTCTGGGGATGGAGGACAGCAGGACAGGCACCAGGATTCTTCAAGGGAGGGGAGAAACTGGGGGGAGACAAGGAGGTGGCTTCAGTTTCTCTCCAGCCACTGCCTGCCCAGGGCAGGGATGAGAAGCGGGACACGAGGAGGGACATTCTAAACATGTGCCCCCCTCACCCACCTGTCTCCCCAGCACCCATGCGCGCCACTTCTACGTCTCCATCCAGCCGCCCGTGGGGGAGCTCATGGCCCCCGTCTTCATGAGCGAGAATGAATTCAAGAAGGAGCAGGGTGAGTGGGGGACAGGGACAGGGGGTGCACAGGCACCCACCAGCCCAGTGCCAATGCTCATGCCCCATTTTGTCCCCTCTGCCGCTCTCACCGTGGCCCTAGAGCACCTCGCACGGCCGGGCCAGGGTAAGTGGCCGCTCGGCAGGTCCCTAGACTAGCTCTGCCCCCCTCATCTCCCTTCACCCTGTGGTGACTGCCCTGGCACCAGGGTGGCCCCACCAAGTCCCCGCACATCATGGAGGACTCGTGCCACCCCTGGTGCTCCCAGTAATAGGGACACCCTGGCCCAGCGTTCCCCTGCTCCTGGAGGAGCAGCAGACAGGGGTCTGTGCTGAGCAGCGGGTGCTCAGTGCCCTGTGGCACCTGGCCCCGCTGCTGCTGGTGACCGGACAAACCCATCCCCAGGAATGTGGTTGCTGCCACTGGGCAGGGACATAGGGATGAGTCCAGTAAGGGTTGTGGAAGAAGAATTTTCCTGAATCCCTGTCAGCTAGGCTGGAGAGGAGCAAGCAGGACAGGCAGCTTGGGATGTCATGGGGGACAGAGATGCAGGGAGCTGGCAGCTGGAGGGGCTTGGTCTGGGAATGCCAAAACGGGACCTGGCAAGCACAGGCCTGCTGGATACGTGGCCAGAGACAGGCAGGTGCCTCTGCTCCCTGCTCCAGGGAAGCTGATGGGCATGAGTGAGATCACAGAGAAGCTGACGCTGTCTGAGAAGTGCCGGAGCGACCACACCATCGTCCAGCAAGTGACCTCAGCTGCCAATGTGGGCCGTGTGCCTTGTGGTGCCAACAATGAGTACAGGTAGCGCTGTCACCTCCCTGGTCCCACACCAACCACAGAGGGGCACTCAGGGCTTGCTTTGGGACAAGAAGCTTAAGTGAACCCACATGTGATGGCTGGGGGTCGCAGATGCCTCGCTGGTTCCCACCAGAGCATCCTGGGGGACAGGAGGGTGACAGGGGGACAGCTCACCCTGAACCCTGTGTTCACCGGTGGGCAGGTTCGCAGCCAAGACGATGAAGAGTGGGAGCCTCGTGCTCATCACCCTGGAGCGATGGGAGGGCGCTGCAGCCCAGCTGACTGTCAACAGTGAGAAGATGGTTATCGGCACCATGCTGGTGAAGGACATCATCCAGGCCCTGGCGCAGTGACAGCCAGGCCCTGCCCTCCCACCCTGCTCTGCCCCACACCACTCCCCAAAACACTCCCTGCCCCAATTCCTGCTGGGTTATTCCCTGCTCCAGTCCCCGGAGGAACAGCAGGCAGTGAGCCCTGGGCCAGCTTTGCTGCTGGGAAGGAGCCAGATAGGGCGTATAGGATGCAGGATGTCCTGCTCAGAAGGGTGGTGGTGGCTCCAGCCCCCCTGGGAGCACAGCGTGCCTCCAGTCCCCAGCCCCTCTCCCCATCTCCCAGTGTAACTCCTATTTATTATGGCCAGAATCTCCTAATAAAGTTCTTCTCAAACCCGCTCCCTTCCCCTGCTCTGTTCTGTGTGCACAGCAGCCAGATCAGCCCCGAACTGCCCTATGCTGGCCTCTGCCGTGTCTCCTGGGGCAGCATCGGGGACATCAAGGGACCAGCAACTGGGAATACGAGTTCCCCAGGGCTGCCGGCTGCTGGAGAAAAGCCCGCATGGACACAGGTGGGGGGCGGACACCCCCTGGGCCCAGGGACAGCAGGCATTCGGTGCAATCCAGGGATCTAAGGAGTCCTGGGAGGTTTCCAGCTATTTATTCCAAGTGGAATCGCTCATGCTTTGATGGCAGAAATACCTGCAACGTCAGGGCCGGGTCTGTTCTGCAGTGTCACAGGAGGGATCCCCGGCGCCAGCTCTGGGGAGGTTTTCATCTCCAAACTTAAAAAGATAAAAAAAGGCAGAAAAGTGGCTCTGCTGCAGCACAGGCTGGGTGGGCTTGGAGAGCCCCAGCTCTTCTGTGGCTGCGGCCGGCAGGGAGCCAAGGGATGCACGGGAAGAGCTGACCCTAGAACAGCCAGTGCTGCTGCACACAGGGTGCAGTGACCCCCAGCACACGTGCGTGAGCCGGGACAGAACCACCTCTGCATTTCTGATCCCTGAGAGGCTCCTGCCCGGAGTGGCCGCTCCAGCAGCCGCTGGGCGCAAACAGCTCGTTCCCACCAGGAAAACCCCACTCCCGCAAGGGCTGTGGCAGCGGGAGCCCCCATTCACCCTGCTCCCTGCGGTAACCCCGCGACAGCCGTTCCCCACCGTGAGCCAGACCCAGAGGCTCCAACGGCGCCGAGCGTCGTGAACAGAGCGAGACCCGGGCCCGCGCGGGGCACGCCGGGATACGGGAGGAGCAATTTGGGGGGGGCCGCTGCGCGCGCCACGCGGCTGGCGAGCGCCGAGCGCATGCGCTATGGCCCCTCCCCTCAGCAGCACCCCCCCCACCCTTCTCAACCCCGGCGGGGCGGTGGCATATAAAAGCCGGCGGGGCGGGTAGGGCTCCCTGCTGCTGCCGCTTTCTTCCCCTCCCCTCCGGGATCCGCCCGCCCGCAGCGCCGCCCATGGCCTTCCCGCCGGTGAGAGGTGGGGGGAGACTGGGAGGGACACGTGCCGGCGGGCCCGGTGCCTCACGGAGCCGAGGCGGCGGGCGCGGCCCCTTTAAGGACTCCCCGTCACGTGGTTTCACACGTTGGCGGCGTTGGGGGGGGCGGGAGCGGCGCTGAGGTGGTTCTCGTCGCTTCCCCATCTGGTGGCGGAGCGGGGATGGGGTCCCCGGCCCTCAGCGCACCAGCGGGGACCGGCTCCTGGGCGGGGGGAGCCGCGGGATGAGTCCCCGCTCACCCTCCTCCTTCCTCCGAAGCCGGGTCCCGCTGTTAAGTGATACCCTGAGGTGCGGTCGCTTTCTGCCCTGAGAGAACAGGGGACTCTGAGGGAACTTCACCTCAGGGAACCCATCGGCAGCCCCCTACCAACTTCAGGGATGAAGCTGTTACTGGAAGAAACCCAGTGGTCCCACTTTGGCGAGCGTGTGGTGCCTGTGGGTGCCCTCATCCCAGGTTATCAGGGGTGAACTGAGCTGCAGGTGCTGAGCTCTGGTTCCTAGTGGTGGGGTGTGTTTTGGCTTGAGGAGGTGCTCCTGGGCTTGCTTGGCAGCAAGTGGTTCTGAGTGCTTTTAAGCTATCTTTTTTTAGCATACACAGCAAATGGAGCTGCTGTTTCACCTTTAAACCAGGTGACTGTGAGCTCCATGTAGCAAAACAGGCTTTTGTTGGTGACCCAGGAGACTTGGTCCCTGGTTGTGCTGTGTGGCCACAAGGGTTTCTGAAAAGCATGTTTGTTTCTACCCTCCAGTATTCCCCAGCTAAAACCAATTATCACTCGTTGCACCTGCTTTTGTGGTAGGCTGATGATATGTGCTGCAGCTGGAGTGCTGATGAGAGGTTCAGGCTGGATATGCCAAGGGTGGGATCTGAACTTTGTGAGGGCTTCAGGGATCCTGTTGCTTTGCTGCAGCTTCCCTAAACAGCAGCAGTGTTCCTAAACCAATTGAAACCTTATTCTGCTTTTATAATGTACTGAAACACACAGCTGTGATACTGCTTGAGTGAGGGCTTCAAAATCTTTTGTTTCAAAAAAGAGTACCACAAAGTAGATGCCTTGAAGAAGCACCTGGGAAAGATGAGTTGTGAAATTGGTGCTGTTCTGAAGTCAGCACTCCCCTGTAAACTGCTACCATCAAAATCCCTTCCAGCCTTGATTCCAGTGAGGTGTGTTCCAGACCTCCCCATCTTTGAACCCTGGGGAAGCTGCTGAAGCTTGCCCTTCATGAGTGTGGTGCAGGCTACCCTAACCCTCTCTCTGTGCTGGCGGGTGGGGTGTTGCTTGATTAGGGCTGCTGCTTGGTAGGAACAGTTTTACCAATATTATGCTTTAAACTGGTGTAGCTGACTTCAGCTTGGGAAGTGAAATTTACCAGTATAGAAGGACTTTTAAAAGCTACCTTTCATCAAAGCATGGAGTTACCTTGGCTTGATTATGTTGAGATTGGCACCATTTTAACAGCATCTTACACGTTTGGAGTTTGAGACCCCTTTGGCTGTAGATGCAGTGCCGAGAACCCCTTTGGGCATTGGCTTGGTGCTACCTCAGTGGGATTTTGACAAAAGATGTAAAAAACAAAGGCTGAGTTGTAGCTGAGATGGAGAAGCTGCCTCTGCTGCAGAGTGTCTCCAGGAGCTAATGCAGATCTTGGCCATACCAGCAGCTGAGCTGTGTTTAATGACTTCCCTGAGGAATAGGCTATCCTAATCCTGTGTGGGGCTGTTGTGGGTTCTGCCTAGCCCTGGGATTTCATTATCTGTAGGTTCCCTGCAGGTGAGTCTGCCTCAGAGCTGTGGTGGTGCCTTCATTTCCACTTTCCTTGGATATCTCTGGTGGCTTCTGGAATGACAGAAGTAGCTGGAGCCTGACAGTGCCCTCCTCAAACCCTCATCGCATCCTGTGGATGCATCTTCCTGCATGGACATGGGTTCTTGCCTGAGGGTTTAGCTAAGCCAGTATCCAGTGGACTACTGTCTGAGGTTCACCTTGTTGTGTCTGTGATACTGAAGCAGGGGATCACTAGCTCTGTGCCTGGGCTGTAACTGCTGCTGTGTGGAGGACTGCCAGAGAAGCCTGTGTGTGTTTAACTATTGTGAAATCCTTCAAGATGGAGCACTGAAAGTGAATCCTTGCTGGGCCCGTGTGCTCCTTTGCTTGGCTTGGCAATGTGGGAACAGAGCAGGTTCTGGAGGATGTAGCCTCAGGCGTGATATTTCCCTGTGCTTTATTTACAGAGACTAAAGGCTATGGGTGTATTCTCCAGTTACACATTTGCACACTCTTTCCAAGGGACTGTCCAGGCTGCTGAATAGTTTGGGCCCTGTATGCTTTGAAGATCTGAGGAGATCAGCTCAAATGGAGTATCTCTGTTTTAGGGGATTAGGGAGGAGCTTTACCAGGGGGAGGTGTAGACACAAGCCACTTCCTTCGAGGGGTTGGATGCCAACTCCTTCATCTGGGATGCTGGCAATATCTCTGGGATATACTTGACAGTCTTAAGGGTGAAGGTGCTGTAAGTGGAAGGAATGTTTTTGGAGATTCTTGGCTGTACTGTTACTGTTTTCTGCTCTTGTTTGTAGCAGCACCAGTGCTGCCAGTTTTGGGAACTGAGCAGGAACAGGACAGGCATTTGGTTTGCTGCTCGGTTTATTTTTGTCTTGCTAGCATGAACTCTGAGGGAAATGCCTTCCCTCCTGCTGAAGGTGGCTCTTTAGCAGTGACAAGGCTGGAATACAGAGTTTCACCCTTGTGCCAAAGACACCTAATGTGGCACTTTTTATTAAAGGTAACTGGCAGTACTTTCTTAAATTGAGTTTCTTTCAGCTCAGTTTATAGCTTCTTCAGCTTCCTCAGCTGCTTTTTATAAAGATTGCTTAAAGCTTGCTCTCCCTGTTTCCTTTTTCCTGAAGCTCATCTTCAGCCCTCCATGTTTTCATCTTGGCTTGTGAATGCTCCTGCATTGTGCCCACAGAATGCCAGGACCTTACCTGGGGGTGGGCTGAGCCACTCAATAGATAAAAGATCTAGGACCCTGTACTGAGTAGATGTTAATAGTCTTTTAAGCGTCTGAGATCCTGAATCAATTGTTCAGGTCCTGCCTGGAGGCATCGTGTGAGTTGACAGCTCAGCAACTTATTCCTGCTCCTTCCAGGAAAAGGGTTTCCTTTGTTTTTTAGCTAAATGCTCTCTATGTGGAAGAAAACTGTTGTTGTGCATTGTAGCAGTAAAATTGTTTCTAATGACAGGGTTTAGGGAGGAACTGCAAGTTACACACTCTAGGCTTGGCTAAAGTTCCTGTGCACATGTGAAATTCAGTTTAGATCTGCCATAGGCTGCATACTGGAAAGCTTGGTAAGGGATCATCTGGAAGGAAAATGAGGTTGGTGCTTCAGGCTTGCCAGTGGCTGAGCTGGAGGGTAAGTGTTGGGGAAGTCAGGCCCAAACCACATGCAGGACTGCATACAGAAGGTAGATGTATTAAATGTCCCCTTGACAAGTACACATGGCCCAATTTAGAGGTCTAGGTCTGTGTGTATCTGGGAGGAGCAGGTGCTTGTTTGCCAGCCCTGCTGCAGTTCAGGTCTTTGAATCTGGCTTTAACTCGATTTGCTTAATGCAAGGGTTCTGCTCTGGAGGCCAGGACTGGCAAGGTTGTGTCTTCTTGCTGTTCTCATTAACGTGGGTCTTAATTGCCAGTGGTAGTGTTTGCTCAGCATGTTCAGGAGCAGAGTTGTGCTGCAGTGGCTTTTGGGTGGCGGGCAGATTGGCCCTCTGTCCAGAAATGCTGCTTAGAGATTTAGAGGCTTCTATGTTGGCAGAGGCTGGAATGCTGTGCAGCTGCACTGAAACAAGTGTGGATGTAGAAGCGGCTTGCAAGAGGAGCTGGGGGAAGCAGCTGCTCTTGCTGGTTTTCTGGACCAGCAGTAAGAAGCAGAAGGGGGTTGATCTTTATCATGCAGAGCTCTAATAGTTTTACCAGAGCTCTGGTGGTTTGGGATGGTCCTAAAACCTCAGTGCTGGTAGATTTGTGGCTGTGGAGGATTGTGCTGAGGCAGAGCTGGTTTGGGGTAACCTCCCTCTGTGGTCAGGAGCTGCTACTTTTAGGTAGAAGGGAAGATCAGGATTTGATTTTTCTGCCTTCTCGAGGGAGAGCTCAGGATTTGGGGCTGTTTACTTGCCTGGGAAGCCACATGTTTTGTTTGCAAGTCTGCTTTCTGAAGTGATTGCTTGGCTACTGGCTTGCGCCATTCTGAGACATTCAAAAGCTCCCTAGCATGGGTGGGAGCCATGCAATGGAGGAGCTACTGTGGCTTTTCATGGTGGCTTCCTTCACTGTGAGCATTCCTCTTGGCCCCCGGTGTCAGGAGGCTGATTCTGGGGAGAAGGCACATGAAGGTTAGTCAGATCTCCACTTTACTGCTGTGATGTGCTCGTCAGAAGCAGTGGACAGCTCATGATAGCCGTCAAACCAGTTTGTATGCTGTGGCTGTTAGTCTGAAGTTCATCGCAGCCATGGTGCATGGATACCTGCTGGGGCAGGCGTGGTCTGATGAGCTGTGCTGACAAATTGCTGACCATTTTGATTAATTGTTTCTTTAATGCTAAGAACTGCACTTGAGTGTTGCTAAGACCTAGAGCTAAAGCTAATGTTAGTCTTGGAGGCAATCCAGACTTCCCACAAGGTGTTGAGAACTAAGTGGTGAGTAGTAGCCTGCTTGACACCAATATTTGTTCTTTTTTACCAGAAAGAAGATCCTGGGAGGAGCATAAAGGACTGCTGGGATAGCCCAAGTGCCCCTGCACTCTCCACTTGCAGCAATGCAGATATATTCCGACGGATAAATGCAATATTGGACAACTCTCTGGATTTCAGTGGAGTCTGCACCACGCCTGTCACAAAAAGTAAATGTGACATCCTGCCAGGTGATGGACTTGGCTGGGATGGAGGTGGGAGGGAGGATCTGGGACTGGAGAAGGGGGTAGTTGCTTGCTGTGACCCAGTGAACATGCGTGGTGATGATTCTTGGTATGGGTGTTGGCATGTGCTTATGAACAGAGAGCTTCTTGGAGTCAGGGTTAATGATGTTTTGGTACTGGGGACTTCACTTGTGTGCCTGAAATGGATAATTTAAGTATTTCCTGGCAGTGTGGGGTGCCTGGGAAGTCTTGCCTACACTTCCTGTGATGCTGTGGGTCACTGTGTGGGAAGGATGTGGGAGCTCTTTCCAGCATACTCCTTTAGATTGCCTCTCCTGGAGGCAGGATTAATCTGCTAGCAGTTATTATGGCTGACCTGTTGCTTACATTGAAAATGCAAAGGAGTTGAATAAATGTTTGATACAGGTCAGTTAATTATATATTTAAGAGCACATCAAAGCAGTGCAGGTGAGTGAGGACTTTCTTGCAAAGCAGGTTTGGTATTACAAAATGAGCACTGCAAGTTGTTGCTTTCAGCAGCTAAGGAGAGTAGGCATATATCTGCCATCTTGCAGAACAAAAGGCCACCTGCCAAAGCAAAGGGTGTTGGCTCCAATTTTATTTTTGTGGAGGCGAAGGACGTGCTTTTGGCCCTTTAGAGGAGGCAAGATCTGCCAGTAAGCGTACCTGCCTGATCTTCCTCCTGCCAGTGCACTCCTGGGCAATGGTACTTGTGCCAGGGATTTGGGCACTTCAGAGATTGCTGTTGCTCTTCCAGCCTCTGAGTTACAGGGTCAATAACCACTGGCCATTATTGGAAACAAACTGACCCTCTGGACTTGTCCCAAAACAAAGGGGGAAGTAAAGGGAAAGGCCTTGCCAGGTGGTGACCTTGCAGGCTGCTGGAGGCAGAGCAGCTTTCTCTGCAGTCACTTGGAGACAGGGCTGTCTTGTGCTCATAGGTAAGCTGATTTTTCATCATGTGGGTGTCAAAAAAACCCAACTGCAAAGGGGTGTCTGGGCATCCTGTGGGTCTGTTTGATGCTTGTGTAGTGTAACTTTGTTCTGGACTAGTGCAGTGACTGCTACCAGATGACTTCCAGTGCAGCTTAATCTCTGGGGTATTGAAGGGCTTAGCTCTGTGCACCAGGGGCTGATCTGGCCATGTGATCCTGTGCTGACACTGCAGAAAAGCCAGAGGAAGGGAATCGTTTGCTTCAAGGTACAGATCTGTAGCCAGCATTGCTTAAAGCATGCCTGGTAAACTGGTACTGGAGAATGTGCTGGCTGTTTCTCAGCTGCTGCACAGTGAATATGAACAAATTCAGGGTAGTGGTGTGGTTAGTGGTACATTTTTAGAGATTTGCTGTGGTACTGAGCTGTTCAGACTCATGGGACTTTTTTTTTTTTTTTTTGTCCTGTGGCACAGTGGTAGTCAGTGTTGTATCTGATCTTGATGCACTGGAAGCATAAGGGAGAAATAAACCACAGTATTTTCCTTTATCTCCTTACAGTGAGTTCACAAAAGGTTGCTTCTGGCTGCCTTGTTGAAATCTTGGCTATAGCCCTTCATATTCCATTTAGAATTTGGAATGGGAATGTTTCTTGATTAAGTTTCACCTTACTTGTCAAAGTTAACTGAGTTGGTAAAAGAAACACCCCTGCCACTGGAGATGATGTGGGTTAGTTCTGGTTTGAGGTTTGGAGCTTGAACATCTGTTTTAATTTGCAGTACTGGCTTCTAGACTGTGGAAGCTGTTCTCTGAGCTGGGACAAGACCTCTTACAGGAAAGTATGATGTGGCTTGCATGTAGAAAAGGGAGGCTTCCTCTAGCAAACACTTTCTGCTGCAGGAAAACCAAAGTTGTGCTTTTTGGGCCATCCAAGTTTTTCTTGTTTCTGATGCAGCATTTGAGGCCAGTCTTGCAATTGGGTGTTGGCACAGCCACTTGTGCACCTTGGGGACCAGGGTGGAGGCCCTGCTCAGCATGAGTTAACCTGGCAGAAGGCTTTTAGCTTGTATCAAGTCCCTTGTACAGTGGCACAAATGTTTGTGATGGTAGCAGGAAAAGAGGCTTTCTGAAGGAAGCTGGACCTGGCTGAGCCAGGGCTAGGAGTGAGTGCCAGGGGTGCCCTCACTGTTCAGGCTAATGGAAGACATGGGCTCTCCTTCAGAAAGTGCTTTGGGCTACATGAGAGGCTGATAATAGAGTACAACCTGTGCTGCCCCAGCCAGGCAGCAGTTATCAGCTGAAATATGTGGATGAGTCAGCATCTGCCAGTGCATCAGGGTTCAGAGTTATGAGTCTCCTTGCAGTGCCAGCCTAGCTTCCTTTGCATTGAGTCAGGATGTCTCAGTAGGTGATGAGGGTCTGAATGCAGCAGTTCTGCAAGCTTCCTTCTGTCTCTGGGTCAGAAAATGTGAACAGAATCTGTTTCATGTGTTGCTATTGAGCATTTCCTCCATGAAGTTAGTGCTGTCAGCAAGGATGTGAATCCTTGGGCAGTGGTGACCTGCAGGTGGGGAGGTGTCAGCACTTGGCCCCTGGCCTGGGTTGTCTTTTGTAGGAATAGTACCCAGTGGCTGTAAGGCTGAGCAACTGATTACTAAACCAGAACAGAATGCAGCCCCCTGTATGGGGCAGGTGGTTTACGGCTGGAAGTGGGCTCTTGGAGCTGTGGGCTATGCCTCTGAGTGAAGAAGATGAGGCTCTACAGGATCAGTCTTGCCTTCAGTGAGCCTGGTTTCTAGGTAGGTGACCAGCAGAGCAGAGACCTTTGATCTTATGTGGGATCTTGTCAGTGCCCCAGGTTAAATCATTTCTGAAGAATTCATGAGCCTCTGGTGCTTTTACTCAGTGCAAGAGCAACTTGTGCATTGTAGTTATGCTCTACTATCATGAAACTCATGGCTTGAGCAGGTCTAATGAGCTTGGAGAGCCACTCTGAATGTAGTAGCTGTAACAGGTGAAGGGACTGCCTCTTTACACCATAAACTCTTTTGGAGAGAGAGCTTGGGGCAGAGATTTTGTTCTAGCAGGGGAAATACTTGTATTTTAATTGCTTCATGCTCCCTCAGGCTTTTCAGTTGTCTTCCTCAGGTCAAACTAAATTTGTCCTGGATTGGACTTGTGTTTAAGAAGCCTCTCTCAGCATTAAGAGGATTACACATGGTGAGAAGGGAAGGCAGAAGTTCATGACCTTTCACTAATGCTATTGGGGAAACACGTGTGGAAACACCTTCCTTGGTGTGATGAGGTGTGTGGCAAGGTGGTGTGATAATAGATCAGCACAACAGCAGTGTGAGCAATGTGATAGAACAAGCTTGCTCAGCAGCTGGGGAGTTATCTAGAGCTGTGTAGCAGAAGGGGCTGCCACTGGAGGTTGAGCTTGCTGTATCTAATATTAAATCTCTGGAAAGATCAGTTTGCAGTTAGTGCTAATCCTTGGTGAACTTAGTTGCCTTGTCAAAATGAGCAGAGTTGTCAGGCCTGGTCTGACTGTCGCTGCAGCAGTTTGGGAGCTCCCCAAGCACTAGGCTTAGGTTGCTGGCCCAGATTGAAGGGTACAGTGGAGCAGTGTAATTGTAAAAAGCTGTAATTGTAGAACCTGCCTGGTAGCTTCTGGGGCAGGATCATATGGTGCTTCAAAACACCTGCCTTTCAGGCTGATTCAGTCTTCTCTCAAGTGTGTAGTGCAGACATTAACCTTCAGTGTGGTGTTGGAGATGGGAGAGAAAACATGGCCTTGATAGAGGCAGGAGCCAACCTGCTGCTAGCTCCACTCCTGCCAGTGTTGCTGGAGCGCAGCCTGTCCTTGAGCTGCTGCTTCACAGGAAATGTGGTTCTCCCCTCCCAGATTTAAAGCTGATCTGAGTGTTCATCATCAGCCTGAACAACAGTGTGAGCAGAATCAGTTTCTGAAGGTAGTAGGTGGTTTGTTGGCCAGGCTCTAAAGCTGAGCCTTGCTGGGTGGAAGCTGCTGCTATGAGATTTGGCTAAAATCCCTAAACCAGCTTTTGAAATTATCATCCTGTTGTGCTGGCATACCTTCCAGCTTAAGTAGAGAGGTGGATAAAGCTCCATCTTCAGCTTTTGCATGCCCACTTCCTCACCTGCCTTCAACTGAAGGCAATGCTGGCTTTAAACAAAGGGCTTAAAAGGATTGTGGATACCCCAAGTGTCCCAGCAGCCTTGATTTCCCTTTCATTAACCTCTGCTCACTTAACTGAGATAAAGCAGCCACTATTTTGCTTTAAGTTGACAGTTCTTTTTGTGGAAAAAATGGGAGCTGCTTCAATGACTTCCTGGGGATGGAAGTGGGTTAAGGTGCTTACTTCAGTTAGTTATGGCCCATCAGGTCCTAACAATTCTCAGTAGCTGCTTTATTTAAGGAAAACTGAAGGACAAATGCAAACTTGGAGTAGCTGATGACAAAACTGCCTTCCTGCTTGCCCTCAATTGCACTCAATTAATGACTTAGCACTCTTTTGGCCACCCAGAAAGTCCTCTCTGATACTATAATGTAAATTCTTTTGTTCTTCATTGCCCTGCAGCCATGAGGAAAGTCTGGGCTGCTCTGGATGCAGCTGACCTGATCTGTGTGGTCTTGGACACAGGGACAATGTATTGCAGATGCAGAGACCCAAAATGTAGTGCAGCTTGGCTGTAGAGCATGGGGTTACCAGGATGCCTGAGGCAGGGCAAGGCTGTTAGCAGGAGTTCACCTGGCCCCTGCACCTGTGAACTGTTGTGCTTTCCCCAGATAACTGCTGTGTGCCCAGAATGCACATCCAAAATGGGGAACTTCAACGCCTGTGCCTCAAAAGAGGTGTACACCTACTGCCTTTGGTTCAGGCCTTTATGTTTCAGGTGTCACATTAACAGGTCTTTGCCTAGCTGGGTGCAGTGCTTTTCTGTGCTGGGAGGTAGCTTAAATAAATGGGTTTCTTCAACAGATCACAGTGGGTGCTCTATAGAGAGCAAGGACTTGGCCTAGAGCTGTTGCTCTGAAGTGGTAGCAAATTGGGTGGTGGTGCTGAGGATCCAGCAGGTTTCCTGACATAATGTGCTCTGTCAGTCAAGTTTTGGGGCTGTGATCCTGTGGCTCTTCCTCTGGGAAGAGGTAGGCAGAGCAGCAGGGTGAGCTGCAGTGCCCTCTTCCTTAGTTTATGTAGGTACTTGTCAGCTGTTCAAGTGTCTGTGGTTATGGGAACAAGGCAGACTTCTCCCTCTGGCTGTGAAACGGGTCATGCAGCAGCAAATGTCTCCACTTGAGGAATTTTTCAGATTACAGGGAAGATGTTTAGTTATGTATTGGAAAAACCTCCTGTAACTAGTAGGCTTATGCCTAACAAGAGCTTCCTGAAGCCCCTGATGATCTGCACTGTACCTCAGGAATACAGTTGACTCATCCTCTAAACCCTTTTGCTTGAGTTGGTTTCCTTGCGTGCAAAATGTACTTGAGAAGTTGAATTTTCAGTGATGCAATTCCCAGTCTTTACAACTGGAGGTGTAAAGAGGTGTGAAAGGCAAAACACAGCTTCTGCTGTGAATCCATTTGTGTGATCCAGAAGCCTCAGAAACACTCACCTTGCCTCTTACTTTGGATCTGATTTAGAAGTTCAGCCTTGGGCAGAGCTCTAGAGGTGAGTCTGATTTTTGTCAGTGAGCAGAGCTGGCAGCTGAGTTGTACTTATCCTTCCCCTGCACTCTGTTCAGGAGCCTTGTCTGTGGAGGGACCTCCTCTGTATTCAGGCTCTGTTAGAAACTAGCATGTGGGAGCAAAGGGAGACCTTTTCTGGCTGCAGAGGCGGGAGAAGTGGGATCTAGCTTGTTTGGTTCATGTTTGCTTAACCATTCTGTTGCCTTCTTTCTCTGGATTTTTCTCAGATTTTTAGTTAAAACCCATTTGTTTGCTGGCTTTTTAACTGACTCTGTGAATGGCCTAGGTCTGGAAGGCTCAAACACCTGAGTGGCTTTGTGCTTGGCTGAAGTGTCACCTTTCAAGACTAATTCTGATGGTGCAGAGATGCTGCTGCTATGGGACTGGGGCTGAATCAGGCTCAGCTCCCCTCATGCTACCTTAACCTGCCTGCCCCAAACTGCCTGTGGATCCCAGCTCCTGATGCCAGTCCCTGCTTGTCCTCCCCATGCAGGTTTGGGCTGTAATTTCTAACTCTCTTCCTGCTTCAAATGCCTGGCTGGGGAAGCCACACTGCATACCAGATCAGGGGAGTGAGCCAGCCTTAAACCTAACTCCCCATGGCTTGGTTTTAACCAACTCAGCTCCCCAGCCCAGCTTCCTCTGTGGAAATTCATCTGCCTAAACTGGTGTAAGTGGCAGGGTGTGCTGGGGTGGGGACAAGCGTCTGGAGGTGTAGCTTGTGTACGCTGGCTGGACTGCTCAGCTCGAACTGGGGAACTGAACTGTGTGGAGATGCTTACCTTTGAGAAGCCTTTGACACTTCTTCAATGCAGTGCTAACATTTGAAGGCTGAAAAATGCAGCCTTCCATCTGGGTGGTGGTTTGGAAAGCCCTCCAGCCTGTGCTGCAGCATGCCCTGGCTCCAGGGATCTCTGGGACAGACGGGTAGACATCATCCACGAGAGCTGCCTGATCTGGGACTGGCAAGTGAGCACATCACTGAGGAGCTCTTCTGGAAATGCTGTGGAAATCCAAGCTCAGGGGTTCAGGAGGCAGGAGCTTGTCCTCTCCTAGCACGGAGCAGTGTGGCTCCCTCTGCCAGGATGCTTGGCTTCTGGTGGCAACTCCAGACAAAAATCCAGGTTGGAAAAACTCATGCTGGTTCTTGAGGCTTGGAAAAGTCAGTAGGGAAGTGTTCAGGCTGGGCTGAGCTGTGTTAGATTGCAGTGAAGTTATTTAATATTTGGTAGACACTTGCTTGTTAATAATTTGAGATTGAGCCTTTAGACTGAGTTTCCATAGGAAAATAATTCTTCTTGCCCAGTATCCTGTTGGTTTTGTCTGCCTTCAACAGCTGGTTGCTTTGTAACAGATTTCCAGACTTTGACTCTTAAAATAACTATTTCAGAAATCTGTTTGATTTCTGTTTAAGGTGTTTTTCCTCAATGACCTGGACCCATCTTTCAGCAGGGCTGGGAGTGTTGGAGATGGGGAGGTGTGGGAGGGGGGGAAGCAGGCTTGTGCTGCCTGTCTGCTGCAGAGGGGAGAAGGGCTAAGGCTAAAATGCTGCTTATCTAAGCAAGCCCTACTTCAGCAGTTAGGCCTGTGACTGGGTTGCAGGTGCTTTGTCTTTAATGGTGATTGAAGTTGTCAGAGGGATCCTCTGAACTTGATAAACAAAACATGATTTCCTGAGAAATATGGATAGTTGGGGAAAACTGAGGCTGGGTACTTCCTGTTGCTGATGAATTTGTTCCCTGGTTTCCTTATTCATTCAGTGGTGGGCTTCATCCAAGATGTTGTGTCCAGGTGGGATTCAAACTCTGTCAGCTTTCTGTTTGTGTCCATGCTTCCCAGAAGATGAAGCTTGGTGGGGATTAATCTTGAAGATGGCTTAAGACCTAATGGGATTCTGGTCCCCAAAGGGAAGGTGGTCTCCTGCTACTGGGGATCTGGGCTGGAGCACCGGGCTTGTGCAATTTCAAAAATGCAGGAATGTTATATGTTCATATGGGCAAGTTATGGTTGCTGTGGGAACAGAGTTGTCTGAGCAGTGTGCCTTTATCCTTCCTCCCTACAGCTGTGTTGGGAATGTTTTTAGGGCCTGTCCAAAACAAGTGATCCAGGAAGAATGAAGGCAGTGAAAAACCCTGCTGAAGATGTAGTGTGGTGCTAGTGGGGGAATAGCTGATGCTGTTACAGGTGCTTGACAGTGATGTGACTGAATTGGCACTATGGCTTGTACTAGTACTACTAGGAGTAGGAAAAGCCCTGGTGGATGCTATCCTGATGAAGGGCTGTGGGAGGCTGCAGCTGGGAAGGAAGGGAGAAGGTGGTGTGTTGCCAGCAGGTACAGTTTTAGCTGCTTTTATCCCAAGTATTGTGCTGCAGTATCCCCTCACTGTGAACTGGGAATGTTGGTGCTTCCTAAGTTGCCATGGGGTGAAGGTGAGGGTCCCACCTCTGGTGGCAGCAGTGGCCTGTGTCCTGTGTATGGTACCCAGTTGCCATTAGCCCTTGCCTAGGACGTGGGCAACTAAGTGACATGGGATGTGGATGTGGAAAAGGAGGCCAGGAATGCTGTTAGGCTGTCTGGAATGGTCAGGGTTCCATGTGAGGGATAATGTGAACAGGCTGGAGTGACTGCAGCACCTGCTGGGGCGTAGGGAGGGTGTGTTGAGGTGTACATCTGGTGGCACAGTGGGAAGCTGTGGGGGTAGGGGGAGGAGGAGGAGCAGCTGCTGCTGCTTGGTAGCTGGCTTATAAATGCCCTCTGACTCAGATTTTGGGTAACACAGCTGAGCATCTTGTGGTTTCATCAGCCCCCAGATCCTTGCATTAAACTGGAATTCTCAGACTATGAACCTGCTGGGTTTCTTTAGGGTGTTGGCACAGGCTTAAACCAAGGTGAGAATCTGGTGTCTCCAGTACTGTAGGCTTGTGAATACCCTGCAGGGGAGAGGATCGTGGGGAAAGGGGGGCACTGGGCAGGCAGGAGGTAAACAGGCCATGAAAAATTCCTGGTATGAAGCAGGTTCTGCTCTCCAGCCCACTCTCTTCCTCCTGTACTGATGTGATGTGCTTGCCCAGGCTGGAGCAGGATAATGGGCTTCTCTCTGGGTAGCAGGGGGTTGAAGGTTATCCTTGTTGCTTGGTGGTAAACAATGCAGAGTCAGTGAGGCACAGTGGCCAATTTGAACCAAATAGATTATGCTAGCAGAATTGTGAAGCTTTGCATTGGGCTCTGAATTGGAGCCAGCAGCTGGAGCCTGTCCAGGACTAAAGTGTTTTTAGGTTTTGTGGGTGGAGGGAGGCGGGGACAGGAGTGCTGGGTAGCACTAAAACTAACTGTCTGCTCTGTCGCTGCTGCTGCTCTAGTCGTTGCTGGGGGGATTGCTGCCTTGGCTGCTGTGCTGTATTGTGGAGCCCTGCTTTTGTGTTGCCTGCTCCCTCAATTCCTTGGAGCTACACCTCTCCTCCTGCCTGCCCTTATCTTTTGGGGGAAATCTTAGCTTTTCTTCTTACCTTTTATTTTGTAAGAGCTGATGCAGTTCTCTTGCATTGCTGAGTGACGTCACTGTCAGCACAGTAAGCATCAGCAGCCTGGTCACATGCTGACCCAGTCAGTTATGCAGACGGGATAGGAAGGTGGAGGGGCTTAGGGGGTGGGGGGCTGGTTTCTGGACATATGGTAGCCCTCCCTTTTCGGGTGCAACGGCCAGTTGCAGGAGCTGTGGCTTCAGAGCAACGAGAGACCCGACTTGGGGCTTAACGCTTCGGAAAAACTCCCGCTTTAAAAAGAAAAAAAGCAGCCCTGAACTCTCAAGCTCTGTTTGTTCTCAATCTGAGCAGACTTCCAGGACTCTGAAGAAGCAGAGGCAAGCAGGATGCTTTTCCCCACGTCCACGCAAGAGTCTTCCCGTGGCCTCCCAGACACCAACGATCTGTGCCTTGGCCTGCAGTCCCTCAACCTGACAGGGTGGGACAAACCCTGGAGCACCCAGGACTCTGACGCTGCAGCACAAACCAGCACACAGTCGGGTGAGTCTGACACATGCAGCAACAGTTGCTGGATTCATTTCTATTTTCTGGCTGGTTTAAAGCTAATGTGGAGCTATTTGCTTGTGTAACAGGGCGCTGGCAGTTACTGATGGGGGCTCCGTGACCTGTAATGCTTGTGTAATGTGGTGGTTTGAGTTGGGGAGGCTGTGTCTGTAGGTGCCACAGCCCCCTCTGCTCTGCTGTCAGTTCACTGCAGACAAGAAGTGCTGGGGTTTGTTTTGCTTGGTGCTGCAAGGCTGGTGGAGGGATAGCCTCACTGAGAGATGAGAAATCCTCTCTCTCTTTGGAGGGAGTGGGTGTGGGGGGTGTGGTGTCTGGAGGCTCAACTTTGCAATGTCAGCCTCTGCAAATACCTGGTGGCAGGTAGCTCTGCAGCAGGGTTTCCCTCATCCTGCTCACTCCTGTGCTCCAGCCGCACTCCTGATGGAACTCTGCCTGTGGGGTGTGGTAGGCGCAGCTGGCACTGGGCGAACAACTTCAGGCACTAGCTCGCAGCCTGGTGGGAGACTTGGAGGGATCCTTCTCCACTCCCATGTTCAACCAGAAATAGCGGCCTGTGCCTGGCAGTAGGCTGGAGGAGATGTGGTGGAGTGGCTTCTGCCTTTAACTCTTTTGGTCCAGTGCAAACCTACATGATGGGCAGGGTCTGGGCTCGAAGCCATGCACTGCTGGCTTTTCCCTTCCCCCTCTATCCTCTCCAGGCTGGTTTTGCAGCTGGCATTGGATCGGGAGGTTTTGGGGTGCTGGGTGCTTCCCCTGGAGTGGTTCAGGGTACAGTTAACTCTTCCAGAGGCAGCAGCCCTCTCTGAGATCACAGGAGGGGAAAAGGGTGATGCATGCACAAATCTAACATCTCCTCGGTGGTGACAGAGCAGGGGGTATCCTGAACAGAAGAAAGAGTTCATTTCCCAGGCTTTGAGGGCTGTAAAAAACAGTTTCACAAGCAGTGCTGTGTTCGTTCAAGTATCAGTCTGTGGAAAGATCTAGTGCTTTGGCAGAGTTTGTACAAGTTCAGCCTGGTTGCTACAGAAACTCATCCTTTTATAGCAGCATGTTGCTGCTTTGTTAAAAGGGTAGTGCATCTCTGCACAGGCTTGGGTGACACAGGAGGCCCCAGGCATAAAGTTGGTGATGACAGGAATGTAGATGGCCTTCTGGGGTGCATGGGCAGTGCCATTGCCCATGTAGATGTTGGGGGGGCAAGGGAGAGCTGTTGACCACCTCTGATGTACAGGGGATGCTGCCCTTGGATAAGAGGAGCTTCTGGGACACATCCCTGAATGTTGCTGCATGGGTTGTAAAACAAAAACATCAGTTGTGTGATAGTGGAGTTTGGATCGGCTTCATCAGCACTGTGCACTCGAGTTCCTGCAGCTGACTTCTACCACACTCAGCACCCAGGCCTGTGTGTGGGCCCCAGCACTGGTATGTAGGGTACTGCTGGCTTGAGCGCTACAGTCAGGCTGCAGTAGCTGTCCTCCAGCAGATGGTCCTATGGGCTTACCCTAATGAGCCAGGTAATACCACATGCTCAGTACCTGTCCTGCTTTAGTTGCCAGCCAAAACCTTGGTAGAGTAGGGAGAAATGAAAGTTATTAGTGTGTGGTGGGCTGGCCAGGTGCCTTAGAGCTGTGCACTCTGGTGCACATGGTGGTTAGCAGATTATGAGGCACTGAACCTCTGTTACAGGATCCTTACTGTGAAGAGCCCGCTTAAAGCAGCCAACATCCCTATGGAATGGCGCTGCTGCTCACGACACCTGGCCTCTGCAGAACAGGGGCTGCTGCACACAGGGGTGTGACTGCTCCATGCGGGTGTCCCAGCCAAACCTGACGCCTCTGTGCTCTCCTGGGCAGGTTCCTGCCAGGATGCCTTGGCAGAGGCAGGGCTGTGTCTGCAGCACTCAGGCAGGCAAACAGTGCTCACATGAGCCTGTGGCAGCCTTTGCATGTCATGGCTTGGCTGGTGAGGCCAAGAGGACTGTGGTGAGGGGGTCACTGTCAGGGTTGAGGGGCCTTCAGGCTTTAGGAAGGAGATGGGTTTGGAGCCAATTTGAAGGTGCTCCCGCAACCTATCTGCTCTCTGAGGGTGTATGGGGTGTTGGGTGCCTTTGCTCATTGCAATGCCTTGTCCTGGAGCTCCTGCTGCTGCAGAGGCCAGTGGTGGAAAGGATCTAACTTCAGGCACTGCCCTGGGCTCAAGTGGTCTGCACCCAGTGGGTGTTTGTGACAGTGCATGGTAATGGCTGCTGGAAGATGGCACCCAGTACTGTGTGGAGAAGCCTATTTTCTTACTTCTACAGTATTCCCCTTGGTACATGAAGGGGAGATGGCTGGGGTGTAGAGCCAGCCCAAATGCAGCTGTGCTGCTTCCACAGAGGAGCCTTTGGCCTTCAGCAGCTCTGCAGAGGGTTGTGCCATGTGGCTGGGGGTGTCATGGTTCTGACACAGTACTCTCTCTCAGCCCCACTCTCCTTTCCCAAGAGTGCTTTTTGGTCTGGGCTCCTGTTACCCCCCTGTTCTCAGAACTGTGGGGATGGCATTTACTGGCTGGAGAAGCGAAGGGCTCATACCTGTGCAGTGCTGTGATACTGCTTCAGCTGGTCCACACCTCCTGTGTCTGCAGAGCTTCATCTTTCCTCCTTCGTAAGGGCCCTGGAGTGGCAATGAAGAGCCCCTGGGGAGGGGGCTCCTGTAGTTCAGGAATGTCTTCTGAAAAGCTGTGAAATGGCCTTTTGGGGTAGCAGGGAGGTGTTTCTGTAACTGACGGCTGTACAGATGGAGCTGGCAGATGTTGATGCTTCCAGGTGGTCTGGCAGTGCTGTAGTGGAAACAGGGAGGATGTGGAAAGGATACTGCTGTGCCCGGGTGCTCCTGCTGCCCAGTGCTGAGGCCTGGGAGCCTCAGGGCTGGGGTCTCCCTTGGGGTGTCCCAAGAGCAGGTGAGGCTGTGTCAGTGCTGGGCTGTTCCAGGGGCTGGGGAGGGATGGCACTGCCAGGCAGAGCTGTTGTGCTGCTGGCATCCAAGCGTTTGGAAGGTTCCAGCAGTGACTCAGCTGTGCAGACCCACGGGGAGGTGGCTGGAAGGGTGGAAATGCAAAAAAACCCTGAACAATCAGGCTAAAAATATTGCTGATGTGATCCCCTGCAGTGCCTGTTCTCTGGTACTGATGAGCTGGGGCCTCTCTGCGCAGTCCCTCCAGCGTGGAGCTGTCTCGGCCTGGGAAGGACCTTTGACTGCAAACCCTCTTGGTGTCACCTTGTGCTCCTGGGGCTGTGTCACTGTGCAGCTTGGTGCAGTGGGATCAGGTGCCTGCTGCTGGAGGGGCCACACTGAAGGAGGCCGCAGTGGTTTGTATGCTCTGATCCTGCCCACATCCCTACTTCCCAAAGGGCTCCTTGCACCCAAACAAGGTTATTGGTGCAAGTTTTCTTTCTGGGTCCAGTGCTGTAGCACATGGAGGATGTGTCCTGAGCCCTTGAGCATGCCAGATGAGCTGCCAAGCTGCTAAAGCTGTTGTCTGGAGGGAGCCTTTCTGGAAGGAGACATCTGCTGCAGGCTCAAACTGCCTGCATTTATTGGCTGTAGGATTGAACTGCTGTCTCATAGCAGGAAAAGCATCGCAAACCTGCTGCTGCCTCTAGATCTGTCAGGCTGGAAATACTTCAAGTCCCAGAAACCTGCTGTGTGGCCCAGGGAGGGGCTTTTGCAGGAAACTGGCCTTGGCCACTTCCAGTCTGACTATCCCTAGCTGTATTTCTTGAGGCAGTGTTTCCCCTTCTTTAAAGTAGCCTCATATAGGCAGATGCATGTGTTAAACCTTCAAGTCATTGCACTGCAGAGGCAAAGAGGGGTTAGAGGCAGCAAGATGGGACTGCCCTTAATGGTATCCTTTGTCTTCCCTGCTCTACTCTTCAAGGAGCATGAGGAAATGGGGTCTTGATCCAGTTTTTGCCTGGAGAACAGGTGACAGCAGGACACAGGCAGATCTGCGTGCAGATTTTGTCTCCCTGGCTGTTTTCTAGCTGTGTGCCAGCTGCTTGGTCTGGCTGATCTGTCCTGCCCTACATTGGGAGGCTGTCCCTATGTGGGACAGCAGACTTTGCCCCTGGGAAATCATCCTAAAAGCAGTCTGCTAACACTGGGTTTGCAATGCCAGTCTGCAAGGGAGTTTTTGAAAGATTCAGCTCCTCTTCTGAAGAGATCATTGGCCTCTCCAGGCACCTAGCCTGAGCAGCTGAGAGCTTCCTGATGGTGTTGGATGGGACCACCTTGCTCTGTGTGTGTGTCTCTGCTTGTTGTGTGACTCCGAAGTTGCTGATGCAGCAACAGATCTGAGCTTTTCCTTGGATCTGCTCTTGAGACTGCAGCTCCAGCCTCCTCCATGCCCTCTCCACTGGCTGCTGTCTCATTCTCTGCCCTGCAAGGTTACAGCTCCAGTCACTGTGGTGCTGGGGAGATGGTCCTGCTGACTTGTTCCTGCCCTTGGCTCTCCTGCTTCTCAGAGCAACTTGTTTCTGCAATCGGCTTGAACACGCTGATAGTGTGCAGCTGCTGAGAATGTGCCAGGCTGGAGCTGCAGGCAGCATGTGGGCATTGCCTGGCAGGTAGCTAAGGCCTCCAAGTGCTTATCACTCTGAAAACTTCAAGGCAAAAGCCCCTCTGAAGGATAAAAGGGGAGACCTGTTAGAGGGGAGTGTGGCTGTTGTCGTGGCCTCCCAGCCTTTCTTCTCAGTGACAGTGGGAGGGGCTTGAGAGCTGCTACTGCAGGGAGGGCTGTGTGTGGTGGCAGGCACCTGAGAACCCCTCCAGAGAGTGCTGCTGATCAGGCTGGGGTGGTTGATGCTGATAACTACAACACAGCAGTCACTGGCCTTCCTTGAGCTGGTGGCTTGAGTGCTGAGCTGCAGGGCTTGAGGAAGGCCCTGGAGGGGCCAAGGATTAGTGAGGGAAGTCGACCAGATCTCTGGGTGTTTAATTTGCTGCTGGGCTAATCCACATGAAGCCAAGTGCCTGCTCCGTACATCTCTGCTTTGTGCGTCTCATCTCTCCCTGCTCTTTTACCTGCAGTCTCTTGGACAAGTGGCTTCAGTCACTGCTTGGGTGTGCCCTCCGCTTCTGTGTATTCCTGCTTGGCTGCATGAAAATCCTTGTGCTAGAGGGAGGTTTTGAAGGCTCATGCTGGTAGAGGAGAGCTCAGCATCTGGGTAATTCCAGATTGTTCCCTGAGTATCCAAGGATATTTTTTTTTCCCTTTCTTTATAGTGAAAGTGGAACTTCAGGTCCAGGAGTGAGCACTTCATCCTGAGTGAGGCTTGGAGCTAAGCCTGAGCCTGCCTGGAAAACTTAGTGAAAGGTTCCTTCATACTGCTGGCAGTGTGGCTGCAGAGAGGAGGACAGACCACCTCTTGCCAGCCTAAGACCTGGGGGAGGGTGTGGGGGATGTGTATGTTCCTGAATTCCCTGTGTTCTTGGTGTACCTTATTGCTTTGAGAGGAGCACAGGCTTTCCTGAGAGCTGTGTGTATGCCCTGGTCCTGCTGGAGCAGCCAGCTTACTGCTCAGGGCTTGGTGGAGGCACAAATGTGGTGGTGCTTTTTGGGGAGTTGTTATAATAATGCTGTAAGGGAGCAAAGGTGGGAGCTGGCTTGACTTTTGCATGGTATCGTCTTGGTGGTTGTACTTCAGGAGTACCTGAGATGGCCTTACTAAATGCTTGCCCCATGCCTTCTTAGCTCTTGTTGGGCTTTCCTGAGGCTGTGCTTGGTGTGGCTGCTGAATGGGCACTTATTTCTTGAGCATGTTTCAGCACGGGCTGCTCATGCTGTGTGCTGTGTAGTAGAAAGCAGCCAGCACTGAATAGCTTCAGACTGTGTGGTCCTTACCAGAATCAAATATGTATCAAATAAGTTGCTCTTAATCTGCCTCTTAAGGCTTCCATTTGAGCAGCTTCTGAACAGATTTATTATTTGGGCTGATGCTGTGAAACAAGGTGCAGTAACTGGCGCAGGAACTGAACCAGTATCTCTGCTTGTATCCAGCTCCAGCTGAAGTGGGTCAGGGCAGCACCCTGTGCTTGCAGGAGCAGGTGCCCAAGCCCCTCCCCTTGGATTCTGCTAGGAAAGACATTCTGTTGCAGCCTCTGGAGCGCCCTGAGGGGCTGCTGTTGCTGCCTATGTGCTCCCTGGAGGTAACAGCACATGAGCATGGGTGCAAGGATGGCACAGGCTTGTCAAGCCTCTGATGCTGTTTGGAACTATTGGTGTGATGAGGAAAACACTCCAGCAGTGGCAGATCTGCTCCCTTCATAGACATGCAAGTGGTGCTCCACTGCCTCTTGGTGCTGCCATCTGCAAATACACTTGGGGCCCATAGAGCTGCCTGTGGACTCTTGGCTCCAGCTGTGGTCTGGAGCATGGGCTGGATCCTGAGTGAGCTGGAACAAGCAGCTCCCTTCCAAGAAGAGCATCAGATCTGCTCTTGGGTGGCTCTAGCTTAGTCTTTCTTTCGCATTGTGATTGCTATTTGTGGTTTAGCTGTGTGCAAGCTTGGTGCCACTCAAATGGTGAGTGGTGTTTTCTTCCAGCCATTGTACCACAACCTGCCTAAGAGCAGATAGAGTGCCTGCTTGCAGCACATGTGGATGGAAAAGGTGCTGTTTGCTGTAGTAGTAATGTGGTAGCTCTCTAGAAGAGGTCCTGAATGTGCTTTTTGGCTCAGTGCCTTCATGACCAGCCACACAGTGTGTGTAAGTCTGTGTGCTTCCACTTGGAGCCAGGAAGGGACCTGCCTGGACTTCACACAGCAGCTTCTGGAGCTGTTCTTCCCACATGTGGGGGCTGCCTGCAGGAGAAGGTAGGAGTGATGCTGCTCCTTCCCTTCCCTAGCTCTGGTGAGACAGACCCTGAGTGTCCAACATCGATCTGCTCCTGCTGTAGACTTGACTTCGTCCCTGGTGTCACTGTGGCAACCAGGCCATGGAGTTGGTGTTGTGGGATGACCTGTCATTGTGGTGACTGTTTAGCCTGTTTGTACAGCTGAAATGCCTCTGGCTGACTTCTGTGGGGACTGCTGTAAGAGGATGTCTTAGGCCCTTGGCAGTGTTCTTGACAGGCTGTCTTTAGGGTGATAGAGAAATTAAAGTTGGAAAGGACCTCCTGAAGTTCAACCTCCTACTCAGAGTGAAAAGATCTTCTGCCAAAGGGCGTTGTGGTCCTCACCTCAGCTAAGAGCCTTCCTGGGCACACAGGCTGAGGGCAGGGGTGGCACTTTCAGCAGCACCGTATCTTCTCTCTGAGAAAACGCATCCTGTGTGTCCCTTAAGTGCTGGCAAAAGAGCTGAATCACAGGTGATGTTTGTGCTGCTGCTGCCAGCCTCAAGTCTGTTCTGACACAGCAGCAGCCACCATCAGTGTGACATGGCCCTGGAGAAGGACCTAACTCCCTTCCTTGCCCCTCTGGCTTGGGCTTTTCCTCTCCAAGAGTGCAGGGGGACGGTGAAGCAAACCCCTAAAGCTATCATGCTGTACCTGAGGCATGCAGGTGTGGGAGCTGGGAATCTGCTAGCATCACTGGTGGTGCTGGGTGTGCTGCTCTAGCAACAGCAAGTGGCCTTTTGCCAGCTGAAAGCCTCAGGGAGGCTTTTATGCTGTTTTTCAAAGAAGGTTGCATGCGTTTGGGACTAAAGCCTGTCTTTAGATGTCCTGCCTTGCCCAGAGGGGTATGGCCATCAGCCTGCTTCCGTTGATTTCCCCAAAGAGCATCCTTTTCCTCTAAGGATGGTGTCCTGATGGACTGGCACCCACAAATGTGGATGCAGCCAAATGATGCACAAGTCACCCTTGTTAGCATGTACAGTCACACTTCTTGTAGAGCTGCCACCTTGGGCTTGCAGCAGGAAATGGAGAGGAGTTTGGTGCTTAAATATAGAGGTGTTTGTTCCTGAGGCTGGCAAAGCTGAATGTTGTGCAGGATTCAACCTGGATATGTTGGGGTTTAAATCTTCCTGGGACTGATGCAGTTAAAACCTGCTGTGTTTCAATGTGCTGAGCTCTGCTGTGGCAGTCTGCTTAGTGAATGTAATCACCTGCACACTTCCAACCCTGTCTCATGTTTTAGCTGTCTTGACTGTTATATTTACCTTGGGCTTCTGTTTTCCCTTCCCAGAACACAGTAGTAAATGCCTGCCTCAGGAAGCTATGAGGTTTGTTGCCATCCATGTCCTGCTCGGCACAGGACCTGTGCTCTCAATGTCTGTGCAAGAAGTTGCTCAGTGTTCCTAGTTCTGGTTCCATTTTTCAGGGCATACTGGGGAAGCGACTTACTATTGTGGTGCCAGAGCCAAGAATAGCCCTCAGGTGTCCTGACTCCAATTCTGTGGTTGAGCTATGGGATCATGCTGACTTGTTCTATTCCCCTTCCCTCTTCTTAACAAACCAGAAATAGCTGCCTGAATATCCTCAGTTCTTCTCTGCCCCAGATGAAGGATCTGGCAGGGCAGAGGCTTCTCTTGGGTAGTTCAGAAACAGAAAGGGCTGTGCTGGAGTTACTACTTAGATGGTGGCTACTGCTGGTTTGAGCACATCTGCAGTTCTGGGAGCTGCTGGTCTTGAAAGTTGGCAGTTGGTTCAAGATGATTTAGGCTTGTGATGTATAGCTCTGGAGAGGATGTGTGCCTGGGACTTCAGGTGTCTTTACACCAGCAGTGACTTGTTTTTTCAATGGAGTAATGAGTATAATAATCAAGTGGGGAGGATTGAAGCTGGGCAGGACCTTTGGAGGTGTCTGTGTTGCTCAGTGAGCTCTGAGGGACCAAGGACAGGGTTGCCTCCACCTCTGGGCCCTGTCCTGTGGCTGTTCCACTTAAGAGAAAGAAATTTTTGTGCTACTTGCCTTGCTGCAGCTTTTCCCTTTTTCTTTGTGCACCTCTAAGAGGCTGCAGCTCCCTTTGAGGAGCAAATAGGGTGGGAAATAGTGTGCTGAGCAAAGCCCATTCCTGCCCTGTGTTCTGCAGCCCTGTGTCTGTGGTGGCAGCTTCTGCTGGGCTTGGTTCCATTGGTGCTCCCAGGGCTCGCTGGCTCCTCCTGGCAGTGAGAGGGCCCATGAAGTGCTGAAACTTCACGTAGGATTAGGCTGGAGCATCACTTGCCCCTTCCCCTGCAGTGAGCAGGAGCTTGGTGCTGCTGTGTGATGGGGGAAGCTCACTCTGGCAGCTTGTTTGTGTCCTAGCTGGAACTACAGGGATGTAAATTGAAGCTGGAGGAGGTGGTTAAGGTGCCCATGTGCCTTTCAGAGATGCAAATGCTTCTCTTGCCATCAGGTTGCTTAGTGTCTGGAGGAGGTGCTGCTTTTTGGCTGACTAAGGCCATTCAGCCTGTTCTCACCCCACCACAGTAAGGCCTGGCTGGTGACAGAAACTGCAGACAAACTGTTTCTCTGGAGCTGCAGCAGGCCATTGTTCAGGACACAGCCTTTGCTCTTTATGGGCTTACTTGACAAATGACAAAAGAAACTGCCCTGTGTTTGGTCTTCAGGGCCTTGGTCACGCTGCTTCCCAATTCTGCTGCCCTGTCCTGAGCCCTGAATGTGCCTCTGGCTCTGCAGCCTCTGGGCACAGCACGTGTTGTGAGTGGAGGCAGAAGCATGTGGCACTGAAACCCATCTCTTCTGTCCTGCTTCTCTTGCTAAGAGCTTTCCTGTTGATCTGTCTTTGCTTCTAATAGGAGATGAGGACAGAAGGGTTTGCTTTCAGTGTAAGCAGTAGTTGGTGGATGAAGGGGGGTGTCCTGCCAGTCTGCCATCCATCCTGCACTGAGTCATCTCTGGAGATGGAAATGTCTCTGTCAACCCTTGCTGGTGGTGCCAGCCAGCAAAAGTGACCCTCTGAAGCCCTTGGCATTGTAGGCTTGCTGGTCACCTCTCAATAGGCATTTTTTTTTTTTCTCCAGTCCTGCAGTTTTTAAAGGCTGGAACACCTTTTCAGAGGATGACTTCAGGAAGTGTGTGCATGTGCTCATCCAGCACTCAGTGCCACTGCTGGATGCAGTAAGGACCTGCCTGCATGTTGAGCAAGCAGGTGCCAGACATGCTGCATGTTGTGGCAGTGTAAGAACCTGGAGCCTAGTATGCTGTCTCTTGTGTTATGCATAGTTACATGCACCTTCAAGCTTATGAGGAGTTTGTAATGGGTGTCCACTGGTGTTCTTCATGTGGGAGAGGAACACTTGTCCATGTCCTTCTGCTCAAGTAAGGTGAGAGGTTTTCTTGCTCTGGGCAAGACTGTTTCCAGGTAACTTGGTTAAAACTGTCATGCTAAGGAGGGAAGAGCATCAGTGCTGCTCTGCTGGTGTGCTGTTGGCTTGTTCTGTTCGGTGGTGCCCTGCAGGCCTAAGCTTAAAGCACAAGTACTTGTTCAGAGGACAGCTGAATGGTTGCAGAGCTCTTTCTGTTAACTACAGCTGTCAGGAGTAAATGCAGTGGATGCCCCATGTGATGTTTTTCTTAAGGTCTTATTAAAGGCATTAAAGCATCATTTGTCATCAGCAGAATGGGAAGGTGGTTTATTTACCCAGAGTCCTTCCTTGAACTGTCAGCATCTGTAAGCCCAGCTCCTTAGGGCTCATATTTATATCCATCTCTTCTAAAATGGCCTTGGGCAATGCTATCAGGGAGGTCCAGTTCTGAAATGGCTGTGAATAACAGCACAGGCCAGGAAGCTGCATGGTCTTGAGCAGGTGCTGGAAGTCTGAAATTGCAAATCTAACCAGCACATGGAAGAATAAAAGCTGTTCTGGGGCTGGTTGGGCATCTTTCTGTTGGGGTGCCTTTCCCAAGGTGTGCTCTATGCAATTCATGTGGAGCTGATGGAGTGTGGCTAAATTTGTGGTGAACAAGGATGTGGAGCTCTTGGAGCAAGTCCAGAGAAGGCCACGGAGATGCTGTGAGGGCTGGAGCAGCTCTGCTCTGGAGCCAGGCTGAGAGAGCTGGGCTGGGTC